>JACEFZ010012666.1:25000-130000 GCA_014155875.1 Cepaea nemoralis
TCGGCAGCCAAGCTTGCTGTGTACTGTGATACCGCGTCTCCTATAATGCTTGCTTGCTTGCTTGTGTTCGTTGGCTTGAGCTCCAATGCAAAGCCCTGTATGTCGGATGAAGGCATCCTGTTGTCCAACATCAGTGTGATGTCATACAGGACCTGAGGTTTGCGTGAGTATCCGTTGTCCCATGTCTGGCTTATTGGTATGCAGACTGGTGGTTCCTCGCCGTACAGGCAGACACTCTCCGACTTCGGAGGAATCGGCGATCCTACTTGACTTTAGCCAGGACCCCGAAGGGACCTGTTGCCCAGGACGCTCGACGAGGACGCGTCAATAGGTCTTGGCCAGTATATAACCCGGCCCTGGTGCCTTGGAAACACCTCTGCGTCCCGTCTCCTATAATGATACTTGAAATATTAATTGTGGCTTTACAACACTAGTAGGAGCTGTGGCGAAGGCATCACGGACGCAATTCGCAATCACGCATACCGCGTTCGAAACGCAGCTGCTGGCGATTTGGAAGCAGACCGCTTTGCGCTGATTTCTATACAAGGGTATGAGTGCCTGCCGACTGAAAGTAAAACTTGTCAAAAAAAATCACAAACGGTCAAAAAATGCTGGGATTGACTGCGATGTCCTGTAAAGGATATGCAACTAACTTTTATAACAATGTTCTTAGGCACGGTCTGAAGCTCTTACATGCAAGCATCATGTACAGTGTTTGTCTTACAAACTGACAGACTTATTCTGTTTCTCTTGTTAATATACATGCCTGCCATTTTCAGCTTATGTTTGTCAATACCTTGTTAATTCCATATGTCTCACAAGGGGCAGAAGGCGAGGGTGGTGTGGGTAATTACAGAAGAAGATGCTGTGTCAATCAATGTACCACTGCAGTCTACGCATACAAACACATATAACCAAGTTTACTAAGGGAACATGTTGGTAAAACACATAAAAACACTTATAAATACATATAATTAATCAATATGTGAACACATCGTTAGGTGTATAACAGTTACATTTGTAAGTTACATTGTCAATATTACACGTTAAACTGTCCAATTGTTTTCTATTTTCGTTACTGGCTTTAGATCGAGGTGATAAAATTGATATCAAGGAGATTCAAACATTAAAAACAGCATACTGGTTGGTTCCAAAAATAGCGAGGGGGGTAATTGAGTAATTTCACTTGTATTCGGGGTAACTTGGCAGGGCAAACTTTCGATTATGAAAATGTGTAAAGTGAAACGACAGAAGGGAAATTGTGATTATAATTGGTAAAAGAAATTACGCGGGAAAGTAATGGTGTGATGTTTTTTTTTTGCATTTCGATGCGGTGGTGTTTTTGGATTTGGAAAAAGCGATGATGATTTCAAAATTCATAAATTACTTTAAAAAAAAGAGTATTTCAGAACTACTCCTTATTGCAGTTGTTTGGGCTAAAAAAAGTGCTTAGTTAAAAAATATGGGCATATTTTGCATGTTTACTTAACTGTCGGTGTATGTGGAGTATTTGCAAAAAAGCCAGCAATTTCTCGATTTCCCCTAATAATTGGATTATTTTCCTTTTTTTAAGTAATTTTTGCTACAATTTGAATTTACGTGGTGTAACGTGGGGTGTCGATTTGGGGTAGCAACAGTCAGACACGTTAATGGCCACCTTCAGCACTAGAGAAGAAATAATAGCAGAACTGATAACAGAATAACATTATCATCTACACAACAGATATTTCTTCTCAACACTAGTCTCCCACGTGTATCAGTTAAGGACATGAGGTGAGCTGGTGGCTTTTCTTTAAGTGACCCTTTTTTTGATGAGAACTCTGTGCACATCCTTGTAGGTACTGTAAGTTAGGTTTTCTGTTCGAATATCATTCTTTCATTCCCAAAGTGTCCAAAGATGCTCAGAAATAACTCCCCCCCCCCCCCCACCTCCCTTTTTTTAAACCCCCACCAACATATGCATCAGGGCTAATAGTATCAATTCTATGTTGGTTCATCTTACAGTGCGTTTCTCGTGTCTGGCTTTGCCAATTCTTATTCTCAAGTCTCTCATACTGAACAACAATGTGGATTCATTGGCCTCATAATCCTCCACTCTCCACAGCTCTCTAGGGGTTTTAATAATATCAGCACAATGCGTGGGCTGGTGATCTTTAATGGATGCAGAGCCAGCAAGTTTATCAGCTCCTTCATTTCCCTCAACTGCTGGTACATGTTGTAAGATTCAGTGCCTCAGAGAGATGCTTGGATTGAGCATGACACATGATATCCTGGCCACTAAAGGCAAGCACACTGCCAACACAACCACACGTACACGACAGTATACATACTGCATATTGCATGCTGGGTTTATAATTTAACAGTTTGGCTAGAAGAGCTGTCTGTCAAACTATTTCTCACTAAAGTTGTAAGACCACACATTTCAACATCAGCCCACTCTTCATCGGTTAAGACCACAAACTTGAACCAAAACGCCACAATTCAAAGTAAGCCCACTCTTCATCGGTTTAAGACAACATGCTTCAGCGTAAGCCACGCATCACACATAGTCACACACACGCACAAACACACACACACACACACATATATACACACACACACACTCACACGCATCAATACTTAAACCTACATACATCATTATTTACATATATTTTCGAGACTAGTTATATGTGTTCTGTGCGAGACTAGTTATGTGTGTTCTGTGCGAGACTAGTTATGTGTGTTCTGTGCGAGACTAGTTATATGTGTTCTGTGCGAGACTAGTTATGTGTGTTCTGTGCGAGACTAGTTATGTGTGTTCTGTGCGAGACTAGTTATGTGTGTTCTGTGCGAGACTAGTTATGTGTGTCTGTGCGAGACTAGTTATATGTGTTCTGTGCGAGACTAGTTATGTGTGTTCTGTGCGAGACTAGTTATGTGTGTTCTGTGCGAGGACTAGTTATGTGTGTTCTGTGCGAGGACTAGTTATGTGTGTTCTTGTGCGAGACTAGTTATGTGTGTTCTGTGCGAGACTAGTATGTGTGTGTTCTGTGCGAGACTAGTTATATGTGTTCTGTGCGAGACTAGTTATGTGTGTTCTGTGCGAGACTAGTTTATATGTGTTCTGTGCGAGACTAGTATATGTGTTCTGTGCGAGACTAGTTATGTGTGTTCTGTGCGAGACTAGTTATGTGTGTTCTGTGCGAGACTAGTTATGTGTGTTCTGTGCGAGACTAGTTATGTGTGTTCTGTGGGAGACTAGTTATGTGTGTTCTGTGCGAGACTAGTTATGTGTGTTCTGTGCGAGACTAGTTATGTGTGTTCTGTGCGAGACTAGTTATGTGTGTTCTGTGCGAGACTAGTTATGTGTGTTCTGTGCGAGACTAGTTATATGTGTTCTGTGCGAGACTAGTTATATGTGTTCTGTGCGAGACTAGTTATGTGTGTTCTGTGCGAGACTAGTTATGTGTGTTCTGTGCGAGACTAGTTATGTGTGTTCTGTGCGAGACTAGTTATGTGTGTTTCTGTGCGAGGACTAGTTATGTGTGTTCTGTGCGAGACTAGTTATATGTGTTCTGTGCGAGACTAGTTATATGTGTTCTGTGCGAGACTAGTTATATGTGTTCTGTGCGAGACTAGTTATATGTGTTCTGTGCGAGACTAGTTATGTGTGTTCTGTGCGAGACTAGTTATGTGTGTTCTGTGCGAGACTAGTTATGTGTGTTCTGTGCGAGACTAGTTATGTGTGTTCTGTGCGAGACTAGTTATGTGTGTTCTGTGCGAGACTAGTTATGTGTGTTCTGTGCGAGACTAGTTATGTGTGTTCTGTGCGAGACTAGTTATGTGTGTTCTGTGCGAGACTAGTTATGTGTGTTCTGTGCGAGACTAGTTATGTGTGTTCTGTGCGAGACTAGTTATATGTGTTCTGTGCGAGACTAGTTATGTGTGTTCTGTGGGAGACTAGTTATGTGTGTTCTGTGCGAGACTAGTTATGTGTGTTCTGTGCGAGACTAGTTATGTGTGTTCTGTGCGAGACTAGTTATGTGTGTTCTGTGCGAGACTAGTTATATGTGTTCTGTGCGAGACTAGTTATATGTGTTCTGTGCGAGACTAGTTATGTGTGTTCCTGTGCGAGACTAGTTATGTGTGTCTGTGCGAGACTAGTTATATGTGTTCTGTGCGAGACTAGTTATATGTGTTCTGTGCGAGACTAGTTATATGTGTTCTGTGCGAGACTAGTTATGTGTGTTCTGTGCGAGACTAGTTATATGTGTTCTGTGCGAGACTAGTTATATGTGTTCTGTGCGAGACTAGTTATGTGTGTTCTGTGCGAGACTAGTTATGTGTGTTCTGTGCGAGACTAGTTATATGTGTTCTGTGCGAGACTAGTTATGTGTGTTCTAGTGCGAGACTAGTTATATGTGTTCTGTGCGAGACTAGTTATATGTGTTCTGTGCGAGACTAGTTATATGTGTTCTGTGCGAGACTAGTTATGTGTGTTCTGTGCGAGACTAGTTATGTGTGTCTGTGCGAGACTAGTTATATGTGTTCTGCGTGAGACTAGTTATGTGTGTTCTGTGCGAGACTAGTTATATGTGTCTGTGCGAGACTAGAGATGTGTGTTCTGTGCGAGATAGTTATGTGTGTTCTGTGCGAGACTAGTTATATGTGTTCTGTGCGAGACTAGTTATGTGTGTTCTGTGCGAGACTAGTTATATGTGTTCTGTGCGAGACTAGTTATGTGTGTTCTGTGCGAAACTAGTTATATGTGTTCTGCGTGAGACTAGTTATGTGTGTTCTGTGCGAGACTAGTTATATGTGTTCTGTGCGAGACTAGTTATGTGTGTTCTGTGCGAGACTAGTTATGTGTGTTCTGTGCGAGACTAGTTATGTGTGTTCTGTGCGAGACTAGTTAATTGTGTTCTGTGCGAGACTAGTTATGTGTGTTCTGTGCCAGACTAGTTATATGTGTTCTGTGCGAGACTAGTTATGTGTGTTCTGTGCGAGACTAGTTATATGTGTTCTGTGCGAGACTAGTTATATGTGTTCTGTGCGAGACTAGTTATGTGTGTTCTGTGCGAGACTAGTTATGTGTGTTCTGTGCGAGACTAGTATGTGTGTTCTGTGCGAGACTAGTTATATGTGTTCTGTGCGAGACTAGTTATATGTGTTTCTGTGCGAGACTAGTTATGTGTGTTCTGTGCGAGACTATTTATATGTGTTCTCTGTGCGAGACTAGTTATATGTGTCTGCGTGAGACTAGTTAATTGTGTTCTGTGCGAGACTAGAGATGTGTGTTCTAAGCGAGACTAGACATGTGTGTTCTGTACGAGACTACACATGTGTTTTCTATGCGAGACTAGATATGTGTTTTCTATGCGAGACTAGATATGTGTTTTCTGTGCGAGATTAGCTATATGTGTTATGTGCGAGACTAGATATATGTGTTCTGTGCGAGACTAGACATGTGCTTTCTGCGCGAGACTAGACATGTGTGTTCTATGCGAGAAAAGATATGTGTGTTCTATGCGAAACTAGACATATGTTTTCTGAGCGAGACTAGATTTGTGTGTTCTGTGCGAGATTAGACATATGTTTTCTGTGCGAGACTAGTCATGTGTGTTTTGTGCGAGACTAGATATGTGTTCTGTGCGAGACTAGTCATGTGTGTTCTGTGCTAGACTAGACATGTGTGTTCTGTGCGAGACTACATCCTACATAGGCGTCCTGGGTCACACAAGACACCACACAGGCGTGCCGAGCAATACTAGACATTGTTTATGCGTGTTGGACCATACTAGGCCTTACATATGAGTGCTGAACTATACTAGGTCCTACATAGGAGTGCTGAACTATACTAAGTCCTACAGAGGAGTGATGAACTATACTAGGTCATACATAGGAGTGCTGAACTATACTAAGTCCTACATAGGAGTGCTGAACTATACTAAGTCCTACATAGGAGTGTTGAACTATACTAGGCCTTACATATGAGTGTTGAACTCTATTAGGTCCAACATTCTAGTGTTGAACTATACTAGGTCCTACAGAGACGTGCTGAACTATACTAGGTCCTACACAGGAATGCTGAACTATACTAGGTCCTACACAGGAGTGCTGAACTATACTAGGTCCCACATAAGAGTGCTGAACTACATTAAGTCCTACAGACGAGTGTTGAACTATACTATGTCCTACAGAGAAGCGCTGAACTATACTAGGTCCTACACAGGAGTGCTAAACTATACTAGGTCCTACATAGGGATGCTGATGCATACTAGGTCCTACATAGGAGTACTGAACTATACTAGATCCTACAGAGAAGTGCTGAACTATACTAGGTCCTACATACTAGTGCTGAACTATACTAGGTCCTACATAGGATTGCTGAACTATACTAGGTCCTACATTGAGTGCTTAACTATACAAGGTCCTACAGAGGAGTGCTAAACTATACTAGGTCCTACAAAGGAGTTCTTAACTATACTAGATCCTACATAGGAGTGCTGAACCATACTAGATCCTATATAGGCGTGCTGAAATATACTAGGTCCTACATAGGAGTGCTGAACTATACTATGTCCTAGATAGGAGTGCTGATGCATAACTGGTCCTATATAGGAGTGCTGAACTATACTAGGGCCTACAGAGAAGTGTTGAACTATACTATGTCCTTCATAGGAGTGCTGAACCATACTAGGTGCTACATAGGAGTGCTGAACTATACTAGGTCCTACATAGGAGTGCTGAACTATACTAGGTCCTACATAGGAGTGCTGAACTATACTAAATCCTAAAGAGGAGTGCTGAACTATACTACGTCCTAAAGAGGAGTGCAGATGCATACTAGGTCCTACATAGCAGTGCTGAACTATACTAGGTCGTACAGAGGAGTGTTGAACTATACTAGGTCCTACAGAGGAGTACTAATCTATACTAGGTCCTACAGAGGAGTGATGAACTATACTAGGTCCTACAGAGGAGTACTGATCTATACTAGGTCATACAGAGGAGTGCAGAACTATACTATATCCAACATTCTAGTGCTGAACTATACTAGGTCCTACAGAGAAGCGCTAAACTATATTAGGTCCTACATAGGAGTGCTGATGCATAATAGGTCCTACATGGGAGTACTGAACTATACTATGTCCAACATACGAGTGCTGATGCATACTAGTACCTACATAGGAGTGCTGAACTATACTAGGTCGTACAGAGGATTGCTGAACTATACTAGGTCCTACAGAGGAGTGATGAACTATACTAGGTCGTACAGAGGAGTTCTGAACTATACTAGGTCCTACAGAGGAGTGATGAACTATACTAGGTCCTACAGATGAATGCTGAACTATACTAGGTCCTACAGAGGAGTGATGAACTATACTAGGTCCTAAAGATGAATGCTGAACTATACTAGGTCTTACAGAGGAGTGATGAACTATACTAGGTCCTACAGATGAATGCTGAACTATACTAGGTCCTACAGAAGAGTGATGAACTATACTAGGTCCTACAGATGAATGCTGAATTATACTAGGTCCTACAGAGGAGTGATGAACCTATACTAGGTCCTACAGAGAAGTGCTGATCTATACTAGGTCCTATATATGAGTGCTAAACTATATTAGTTCTTACATAGGAGTGCTCATGCATACTAGGTCCTACATAGTAGTGCTGAACTATACTAGGTCCTACAGACAAGTGCTGAACTATACTAGGTCCCACATAGTAGTGCTGAACTATATTAGGTTCTACAGAGGAGTGATGAACTATACTAGGTCCTACATAGAATTGCTGATGCATACTAGGTCCTACATATTAGTGCTGAACTATGCTAGGTCCTAGCGAGAAGTGCTGAACTACACTAGGTCCTACAGAGGAGTGCTGAACTATACTAGGACCTACAGAGAATTGCTGAAATATATTAGGTCCTACAAAGGAGTGCTGAACTATACTAGGTCTTACATTGGAGTGCTGAACTATACAAGGTCAAACAGAGGAGTGCTGAACTATACTAGGTCCTATATAGGAGTGCTGAACTATACTAGATCCTACATATGAGTGCTGAACTATACTAGATTCTACATAGGAGTGCTGAACTATACAAGTCCTACATAGGACTGCTGAACTATACTAGGTCCTACATAATAGTACTGAACTATACTAGGTCTCAAATAGGAGTACTGAACTATACTAGGTCCCACATAGGAGTGCTGAACTATACAAGTCCTACATAGGAGTGCTGAACTATACTATGTTCTGCATATTAGTGCTGAACTATACTAGGTCCCACATAGGAGTGCTGAACTATACTAGGTCCCACATATTAGTGCTGAACTATACAAGTCCTACATAGGAGTGCTGAACTATACTAGGTCCTACATAGGATTGCTGCTGCATACTAGGTCCTACATATTAGTGCTAAACTATACTAGGTCCTACAGAGAAGTGCTAAACTATACTAGGTCCTACATAGGAGTGCTGAACTACACTAGGTCCTACAGAGGAGAGCTGAACTATACTAGGTCCTACAGAGAAGTGCTAAACTATACTAGGTCCTATATAGGAGTGCTAAACTATATTAGGTCCTACATAGGATTGTTGAACCATACTAGGTGCTACATAGGAGTGATGAACCATACTAGGTCCTACAGAGGAGTGCTGAACTATACTAGGTCTTACATAGGAATGCTGAACTATACTAGGTCCTACAGAGGAATGCTGAACTATACTAGGTCCTACAGAGGAATGCTGAACTATACTAGGTCCTACAGAGAAGTGCTAAACTATACTAGGTCCTATATATGAGTGCTAAACTATATTAGGTCCTACATAGGAGTGCTGAACCATACTAGGTCCTACAGAGGAGAGCTGAACTGTACTAGGTCCAACATTCTAGTGCTGAACTATACTATGTCCTAAAGAGTATTGCTGAACTATACTATGCCCTACATAGGAGTGCTGAAACATACTAGGTGCTACATAGGAGTGCTGAACCATACTAGGTTCTACAGAGGAGTGCTGAACTATACTAGGTCTTACATAGGAATGCTGACCTATACTATGTCCTACAGAGTAGTGCTCAACTATACTATGTCCAACATAGGAGTGCTGAACCATAATAGGTGCTACATAGGAGTGCTGAACCATAGTAGGTGCTACATAGGAGTGCTGAACTATACTGTGTCCTACATAGGAGTGCTGAACCATACTAGGTGCTACATAGGAGTGCTGATGCATACTTGGTCCTGCATAGCAGTGCTGAACTATACTAGGTCCTACATAGGAGTGCTGATGCATAATAGGTCCTACATAGGAGTACTGAACTATACTAGGTCCTACATAGGAGTGCTGATGCATAATGGATCCTTCATAGGAGTGCTGATGCATACTAGGTCCTACATAGGAGTGATGATCTATACTAGGTCCTACATAGGAGTGCTGAACTATACTAGGTCCTACATAGGAGTGCTGAACTATACTATGTTCTACATAGGATTGCTGATATATACTAGGTCCTACATAGGAGTGCTGATGCATACTAAGTCCTACATAGGAGTGCTGAACTACTAGGTTCTACATATTAGTGCTGAACTATACTAGGTCCTACATAGGACTGCTGAACTATACTAGGTCCTACATATTAGTGCTGAACTATACTAGGTCCCACATAGGAGTACTGAACTATACTAGGTCCCACCATAGGAGTGCTGAACTATACAAGTCCTACATAGGAGTGCTGAACTATACTATGTTCTGCATATTAGTGCTGAACTATACTAGGTCCCACATAGTAGTGCTGAACTATACTAGGTCCCACATATTAGTGCTGAACTATACAAGTCCTACATAGGAGTGCCGAACTATACTAGGTGCTACATAGGAGTGCTGAACCATACTAGGTCCTACATAGGATTGCTGCTGCATACTAGGTCCTACATATTAGTGATAAACTATACTAGGTCCTACAGAGAAGTGCTAAACTATACTAGGTCCTACATAGGAGTGCTGAACTACACTAGGTCCTACAGAGGAGTGCTGAACTATACTAGGTCCTACAGAGAAGTGCTAAACTATACTAGGTCCTATATAGGAGTGCTGAACTATATTATGTCCTACATAGGAGTGCTGAACCATACTAGGTGCTACATAGGAGTGCTGAACCATACTAGGTCCTACAGAGAAGTGCTGAACTATACTAGGTCTTACAGAGGAGTGCTGAACTATACTAGGTCCTACAGAGGAGAGTTGAACTATACTAGTTCCAACATTCTAGTGCTGAACTATACTCTGTCCTACACAGTAGTGCTGAACTATACTATGCCCTACATAGGAGTGCTGAACCATACTAGGTGCTACATAGGAGTGCTGAACCATACTAGGTCCTACAGAGGAGTTATGAACTATACTAGGTCCTACAGAGGAATGCTGAACTATACTAGGTCCTACAGAGGAATGCTGAACTATACTAGGTCCTACAGAGAAGCGCTAAACTATACTAGGTCCTATATAGGAGTGCTAAACTATATTAGGTCCTACATAGGAGTGCTGAACCATACTAGGTGCTACATAGGAGTGCTGAACAATACTAGGTCCTACAGAGGAGAGCTGAACTGTACTAGGTCCAACATTCTAGTGCTGAACTATACTATGTCCTACAGAGTAGTGCTGAACTATACTATGCCCTACATAGGAGTGCTGAAACATACTAGGTGCTACATAGGAGTGCTGAACCATACTAGGTTCTACAGAGGAGTGCTGAACTATACTAGGTCTTACATAGGAATGCTGAACTATACTATGTCCTACAGAGTAGTGCTCAACTATACTATGTCCAACATAGGAGTGCTGAACCATACTAGGTGATACATAGGAGTGCTGGACCATAGTAGGTGCTACATAGGAGTGCTGAACTATACTATGTCCTACATAGGAGTGCTGAACCATACTAGGTGCTACATAGGAGTGCTGATGCATACCTGGTCCTGCATAGCAGTGCTGAACTATACTAGGTCCTACATAGGAGTGCTGATGCATAATAGGTCCTACATAGGAGTACTGAACTATACTAGGTCCTACATAGGAGTGCTGATGCATAATGGATCCTTCATAGGAGTGCTGATGCATACTAGGTCCTACATAGGAGTGATGATCTATACTAGGTCCTACATAGGAGTGCTGAACTATACTAGGTCCTACAGAGGAGTGCTGAGCTATACTAGGTCCTACAGAGGAGTGCTGAACTATACTATGTTCTACATAGGAGTGCTGATATATACTAGGTCCTACATAGGAGTGCTGATACATACTAGGTCCTACATATTAGTGCTGAACTATACTAGGTTCTACATATTAGTGCTGAACTATATGTAACAGTATTGGGTAGTATTAGGATCTAGTGGGAAACACAGATACAGCACGATTGAGCATTTAGACTGAAAGGGGGGGGGGGGAGATGCTCAATCGTGACGTATTGGGTTGGTATGGGCAGTTGAGACCCGGGCATAGTAGAGAATGGAGGTGTACATCGAAGCTTTGTCAAGTTAAGCCAATAAACGTTTTATCAACAACCAAACTACATGCCTTCGTCTTCTTACACACTGTTATAAAAGGCGAAATGGAGCCACTTGACCAGGATGCGAACCTGAGGATGAGAAAAACAAAACAATGCGAAGCCAGGATTGAATAACGTCGCGGAAAGGGAAAGGTTCAAGAAATAAACAAACAAACACAATACTAGCGGCACGTGAAAGAACAATTATTGAACCTGATAACAGACGCACCAAAAGATGGCCAGTAACTTGTAAATAGTGATAATATCTGAATACAGAGGCCAAAAGCTCGCCCAGGAGTGGTCCTTTGTAAGTCTTTTTTAAGACTTCAGATAACGGTCAAAGTAGTAACAAGAAGTTTGTTATATCAGCCGTTTTGCAGAGTTCACAGTGAAAGAAGTTTGTATGGCCGCCCTTCTGCAGTTTGATTGTTAGCAACAGGCTTGACATGGACTGAAATTTTGCGTTGCAAGAGCTATCAAAACCGCTACCTTACATCGTTCTGATTGACCAGGAGTGATCCTATCCTGAGAGTTTGGGCAAACCAGCAATTCAAGTTGCTCAAAGTTAAAGAGCTAATCAGGAGTTGTCAGGACAGCATGATCGTTGATCGGGCCATAAATTCTTGAAACACTCAATTATCGCTAGGCCTCGGCTGATCCTGATAATTTTTTGGGGCCTCGTTATTACTAAGACCTCATGAAGACGTCGATGATGTACCCCACCCGGGGTGAAGACAAAGAAAAACAAGCTGGTCGGGACCCAACCACGGGTTGAAGAATTTCTGGCAGCCCATGAGAAGTGACCTGAGAGGAAGAGACAGGCTACCTAATCTCCGCTACCCAAACTAAGCTCAGCTACCTGAACTCTACGACTGATTTTAAGCTCCGGATGTTCGAATATGACGGCGAGTCGAAGAACGTGATTCCTTGAACAACGAAACAGATTCAGGGTAAAATTTTGTATTATATGAACATAGTAATTAACTGAACAATTTTATAAAATAAGGGAATTGTGCTCTTTAAAAATTAAGAAATTGAAATTGTGTTCCGTGCTATATTTTAGAATATTTCAGAATGGCAGAACAAGACTTCTGGCGTATTTTGACCGATAACGAGCATAGGTACAATTGACTAATTGAACACTGCTCTTGTGTGAAGCATATAGTTGGTTTAGATAAATACGCCTGTGAAATTGATTTGGTGATTTCAGTATAACAGTTCAGCTTAATAGATGAATATGAATTACCTGAATTAATTGTTTTCCAAAACAATAGGTCATCTTCCTTAAATTGGAAATTGAAATTGTGTGTTTTTTTTTGCTTGCTTCGTTTTAGTATTTTTCAGCAAAGCGGAACAGGACACCTCAGCACATCTTCTTTAAATTAAGAAATTGAAATTGTGTGTTTTTTTTGCTTGCTTTGTTTCAGTATTTTTTCAGCATGGCGGAACAGGACACTTTGGCACAGGTTTTGTCAGGCGTCGGGACAGCAGTAGGCCGACTTAATATGGTGATAAAACAACAAGGGATGACAACAGAAATTGTAAAGTTTAGTGGACAGGCCAGAGACTATAAGAAATGGGTCACTTCTATAGAAAAATATGCCTATTTGATCTCAGCAACAGATGAAGAAAAAATGAGACTGGCTTATCAGACGGCAACGGAAACCAGTTTCGGATCATATCAGAAGAAAATTAGAGGCTAGAGTAGATGAGACGTGGGAACAGTTCAAAGAAGACCTAGCAAGGAAATATGCAGAAATAACGGATCCACAACATGCGTTTTTCGGTGTTGAGGCAGGCTAAACAAAATAACGGAGAGACGGTACAGTTGTTTAGCGATAGATTGATTAACTTGGCTGAAGAAGCATTCTTAGGACAGAATGTGCGAGGGGAGGAGGTGGAAAGGATGTTAGTAGGGATTTTTGTAGATGGCATCAAATCTGATGGTTTGAAACTTAAGCTGATGAGGGAAAACCCTGAGAGGTTATCACAAGCGGTGGATATCGCGGTACAAGAGGAAAATTTGAGACGAAGGTTTAGATTAAGAACAGGACGAGAAGTGGGAAGCAATCGAGATGACAGAGTTGAGGAAACCCATGGAAATAGGACAAACAAGATTCGGATGGAATAGGAGAGGCGGTATACAAACCTTACAAGGTAGAAATAGGAGCGATTATGTTGAAAGAAGAAATGTGAGATACCCTACAAGTGAGTCAGTGGGAAACACAAATAACACAAATATTGTCTGTTGGGTTTGTGGTCAACGGGGACATGTTTCTCGTTTTTGTAATAACAGGCGTGTCCAGTCGAATACACAGGGTAGACATGATAATAATAGGGTGAGTAGGAATGTCGTTGATGGACACAGGAACTTTACAGGTACAAGAAACACAGTAAATCGGCGCCCTACCTATAGACAGGACCTATGATAGGAGGGTAATAATAGGGTCCCAAGTGTTAGAGAGTATGTTAGTAACAAGTATAATAGGTCGAACAGAGAATATTTTCAACTGGATGAAGTCAAGAAATTTATAGAAGATAAAACAGATTATAGCTCGTGTATATTAGAAATAGGGAAGTATAGAGTTCGTACATTAATAGATTCAGGAGCTCAAGTTAGTGTAGTAAAAGAAAGTTTTTTATACAAAATAGTAAGAAATTGTAGAGTATTTAAGTGTAGTAATAATTTACACTCTGTTACTGGACAGAATTTACAAGTAGTTGGACAAACAATGATAAATTTTAAGTTAGGAGGGATCAACATAAGACACCTTTTTCATGTAGTGAGGGGTTTAAATAGAAATATGTTGATAGGGAGAGATTTTTTGATAAAGAATGGAATAAGACTTTTTTATGATTTACATAAGTTAAAATTCAGAGACGTATATATAGATATGGAAGAGGATATGCATATATCAGCACTAGTTAGGGTTAAAATGACAACGACGTTAAAACCACAGTCGGTTAATTTGATACAAGCGAAGCTGAAGAGAAACCCATATTATGTGGAAGGAAACACAGTCAGAATCACCGAGTTACAAGAGGAAATAATTGATTGAGCCTGGTTTGGAGGTTCCAGATGGAGTAATGGAGTTGGATAAACACTTAACCTTTCCAGTAATGGTTATCAACAACACAGGGAGAGAAATCAAGTTATATAGAGGATGTGTGATAGCAAAATTAGATCATAACATTAGTGAAATATTGGCAACAAATAGAACAGAAGTGTCGGGAACAAGTTATTTGGAAACTTCTAGTGAAAGGAGAAGTGACAGACGCGGATGCGGAAGAAGAAGGAAAATCGGAATGGATGAATTGATCCATCCATCCAGAAAAAATAAAGTCCATATACATGCACTAGACAAAATAACAAGGGAACAAGAATTGTTTGTCACAATTAAAAGCTCCGCCAGAAAACAAGGAAGTGTTGGAACAGTTTATAAAGCAAAATCAGGATGTGTTTGCGATTAATGATTTAGAGTTGGGAAAGACACGAACAGTTAAAATGGAAATAGACACGGGAGATCATCCACCAATAAGTTTAAAACCATATAGAACTCCATTAAGAAACAGAGAAATAATGGAAAAGGCAATAGAAGAGATGCTGAAAGCAGGAATAATAAAAAGGTCGAAGTCAGAATGGTCATCTCCGGTTGTCATCGTGGCCAAGCCTGATGGTTCGAGTCGTTTCTGTTGCGACTACAGGGCGTTGAACAAATCACCAAGAATGTAGCATACCCACTGCCGGTAATTGATGATATTTGGGGCTACTTAATGGCTCTACATATTTCACAACGTTGGACGCAAGGTCAGGGTTTTGGTGTATCCGATGTCAGAAGGACGCGCAACGAAAAAGTGCCTTTTGTACCCACATGGGCTCGTACGAATTCTTACGAATGCCTTTTGGTGTCAAGACGGCGCCCTCTCACTATATGCTCTTAATAAATGAAGTTCTAGAGGGTATGCAAAAGTTCGCTCTTGCTTATATTGATGATATATTGATCTATACAAAGGGAGATGTGGAGGATCATTTGAAACATATTAGACTAGTGTTTGACAGGTTTAAGAAAGCATGATGTGAAGTTGAAGCTTAGTAAGTGCCAATTTTTAAAAACTGAAACAAAATATTTGGGGTATATTATAAATAGAGAGGGTATTAAACCAGACCAGGACAAAATAAAGATTATTAAAGAGTTACCTGCTCCAACAAACGTTAGGAAGTACGTGCTTTTATAGGAACATGTGCGTATTATAGGCGGTTATTCCAGCATTCTCAAGGATAGCTGAACCAATTACAAATTTAACAGCCAAGTACGCCAGGTTTAAGTGGGATGATGAGTGTCAAAAAAGCCTTCGACTACTTAAAAAACAGCTTAACACTGGTACCACTGTTGACGCATCCAGACTTAAACAAACAGTTGATACTATACACAGATGCTTCGGACAATGCAGTAGGAGCATGTTTGGTACAACCATATGAAGGAAAAGAATCTGGAATACCAGGGGTTAAAAATGAAAGGCCTATCTACTTCCTGTCTCATAAACTTAGTAAATCACAAAAAAATGGACTACTATCGAGAAGGAAGCTTACGCGATTCATTACGCTTTACAGAAACTAAATTACTACTTACATAACGCAAATTTTGTCATTAGAACTGACCACATGCCTTTAAAGTCTTTTCTAGAAGCTCCAGTGCAGAACAGGAAAATACAGACATGGGCATTGAATCTACAGGGGTACAAACGCGAAAATTGAGTTCATACCAGGTAGGATAAACACATGCGCTGATTTATTGTCTAGAATTCCATATCCACAGTCATCAGAAGATACAGAAGAGGAGGCAGCCGAACCAGAGATAGACGACCGGAATTGGCAAGTAAATATTCTAGATTCTGCTATAATAAATGGGGAAGAATTTGATAGTCTACCATCGGATCAAGAGTCGGAACATAGGGAAGAAGACCTACAGTTAGCACAATTCAATATGGAAGAGGAGCAGGATTTGGACCCAAGAATCATACAAATAAAGGAGAAATTACGAGAAACAGAAGATAACAAATATAAAAGGAATTATTTGCTCTTACAAGAGGATGGACAGTTATATTATATGTGTGAAAAGAACGAACAACTAAGGAAATATATTCCAAGGCATTTAGAAAATGAACTTTTAAAAGCATATCACGATGAAAATGGACATCTCGGTAGAGACAAACTAGTGAAAGCACTTACAAGTAAATATTATTGGCCAAACTTATTTAAAACTGCATGTAAATATGTAGATACGTGTGAAAAGTGCAGATTAAGGAACATGAAAACAATAAAGTCTCCATTACAGGACACAGATATTCCTCACTTCCCAATGCAAAAGATTAGTTTAGACATATCGGGTCCACACCCCAGAACATTGTCAGGAAATGTATATTTAATTCATATAGTAGACATCTACAGTCTTTGGCCAGAGGTTTATGCAATTCCAGATAAGAGCGCGGATACTGTCATTAATATTTTTTTACAGGAGTTCGTACCAAGGTTTAGTTGCCCACAAAGTATACTTACAGATAATGGTAGAGAATTTGTAAATAAAAAATTCGAAAAGTTATTAAAAGATTTAAACATAAGACATATAAAGACCTCATTTTATAGACCTTCGTCAAATGCGAAAAACGAGCGTCAACATCGGACGTTATACAATATTGTGGCAAAAATTATTGATGAACATGAAAAAGATTGGGATCTATTTTTGGGACCTGCTCTTAGCGCTATTCGTACAAATCAAAATGAGAGCACGGGTTTTTCGCCATTTTATTTAATACACGGGAGAGAACCAATATTACCTATAGATAATTTATTGAAACCTAGACGGAAATATATGGGCGAAGATTTTCAAGAGACCATAATACAAGAAATGCATAAAGCACATATGAGGTTAAGGAATAATATAATTAAAGCTAGGGAAAGACAGAAAAAGTACAAAAATGTAAATACAAAATTACAGGAGTTTAAGGTAGGTGATAGAGTTTATTACAAAAAGCATAGGAGAAACTCTAAGTTTGATGCTCGTTGGATTCCAGGTTATTACGTTTTGGAAAAACTTGGAAATGTATCGTATATTATAAAGAACCAGGTCACAGCACATATAGCAAGGGCACACGTTGAACACTTAAGAAGAGATGAAGATGAGATAGAAAATAATAATTATAATAATAATTATTATTCGGATGTGAAATTTTTGGATGAACAGGTTGTTAGAGGGGCCACAGTAACCCCAGATCTTAGAAAAACCACAGTAACCCCAGATCTTAGAAAACCACAGTAACCCCAGATCTTAGAAAAACCACAATAACCCCAGATCTTAGAAAAGAACCAGAACAAAATCAATTACTAACAAATCCAAGTTACGAAGAACAAGAACAGACAATTCCGAAAAGAATGGAAGAAGAAGGGCCAATGAAACTCGTTATGATAGTATGGAAGAAGACACAGGTGCTCCATTTAAAAATACTAGGCAAGCAACGAAAAGAAGAATGGACAGTCAAAGAGATAAAGAAGTGAAAAGACAGAGGAGAATTAGGGATTGTTCAACAAGCGGAGACGATATACCTATACTGGAAAGATCCTTAAGAAAGAGTGATCGACAAATTAGGTGGGATGTTGAACGGAAGAGATTAGCGGCAGCTAAAGAGAGACATACAGACGAAGAAGAAGAAATGGATGAAAAGTCAGAGTCAAGTAGTAGTATGGAGGAGACCAGTAGGTTGTACGAAGAAGAAGATGTTGATATAGAGTTAGCACTTATTCAGAGAAACTTGGAGTTGTTGAGGAAGTGGAAACGTAAGAGATAGATAAATTGAAAGTACTGCAGATAGCAAGTTATAAGTTTCAAGGTTTAAAATTGTAAGTGATGTTTGAAGAAGTATACGAAACGGTGGAAAAAAGTGGTCTTGAGATATTAGTACAATGGATGAATATATTTTTTTATTGATGTTAGAAATGCCGTGTTTAAAGATAGGGGTTAAAAAGTTTTAGTAATAATAGACAGGACAGATCACGAGTACGTTGATAAGTAGAGGATGGCTACTACATTGAGTTAATGTTGGATATAGGTTGCAGTGCTTACTTAAGAGCTTATTCAGGATGTTATGTGCTGTTAAGAGATAATAATAGATAATTGTGGATTACTGATTTGTTTATGTAGATAGAACAGATATGTTCATAATTGATCTGTAGTTAACAGATATACAGATGGAATGTTTAGTCTTCTCGGTCATATGAATACTGGATATGCGTTATTTTACTTAGTATGAGAGCCTAATGCTGGTGGGCCAATGTACGTAGAAATTTTAAGAGAGTTATAATTGTTTTGAGTCATGAGTCATATATGATATGATGGCTATTGTTTGATTGTTTTAGGGAGCCTAAGTTATAATGCCTCATTTTGTTTTCTTGGTTTGATCTTGAAAATTGATTGTTAATGTTTGATTAATTGATTTAGAATAGGGTGATTGTGTTCCTAGCATTTGAGTTGATAAAAACTATTGGTCCGTAAAAGTGTCCAATAGTGATAGGTAGAATAGAATATTTTATTCTGATTTGATAACATGCATGTTATGTCATTTTAAAAGTGTGTTTTTTTTTTTCTTCTTATGGATTAATTTGGAGGATGTGTTCATTTTATTTCGATTACATAAAGGGTTTGGTTTGGTATATTGAGTTACACGGTTATAAAGTTAGTTAAGTAAGTTTAAGTTTCAAATGAATGAGGTTTTGCTAAAGGTTTTTCGTTCAGAAAAGAGTTGATAAAAACTAATTTGTCCATTGATATAAGGTAGGGGGAAACTTAAGAGTAAATAGTTAAGCTCATCAACTAGTGGGAAACTATGGTGGGTGAACGTGTGTGCACGAATGGATAGACGTATCCAGGCCTTGCACACACGTCACTGTATTTATAAAATAGCAGGATGGGATGTACGGGGGCAAGATATAGGTGCTGTGAAATACCAGCTTTAATTATATTAAAGGTGTTCATGAAATATGAACATGGGCTCTTGGTAAAAAGGTGAGATAAAGAAAGAGGAACAGAATTGTGGTTGGCAATGTCAATGTGAAATATAGAAGGTTTATGAAAAACTTATGCCAAATTGTTTTATAACGAACAATGATATATTTCTTAAGGTGTTTTAAAAAAAAAAAAAAAATTGTTTTACAAAATTTTTTTTTTTATTGGCAAGGGAGGTAAAGGGTGAGTGTCTTAAATGTGCAATTACTGTATGTCCATGTGGTCATGTCGTATATTCATTCTTTATGCTACTTATTTGGTGCGCACCACTTCTTTACTTTGTCTAACTACATTGTTTTTGTACGTCCTGGGGTTTGAAAGAATGAGAAATTGTATAAGGTAAAAGATTTCGATAAAGAATTTATGAGCTGTTCTTATGATATGTATATTTGATACAGGAAACAAGACAGAACCAGAAATGAAGAATTATGTAGTAGATAACTATATAATGTTCGGGATGTAGAAAGGAAAGAAAACTGTTTGGATTAACAGGGTTATCATACGGGGTATTATATAAATAAAAGTCGAAGAAGAAGTATATGGAGGGAGGTTTTATTGGCAGACCATATCACTGGGAGAAGAAGTAAAAGAGATATTATTTACTCAACCTTGATTTTAGGGAAGATTAGAATAAAAGAGGGAATAGAGTATGGGGATTGGGAGTAAAGATTTTTCCTTTAAAAGGAAAATTCTTTAATTAACATGGGGAGGTGTAACAGTATGGGTAGTATTAGGATCTAGTGGGAAACACAGATACAGCACGATTGAGCATTTAGACTGAAAGGGGGGGGGGAGATGCTCAATCGTGACGTATTGGGTTGGTATGGGCAGTTGAGACCCGGGCATAGTAGAGAATGGAGGTGTACATCGAAGCTTTGTCAAGTTAAGCCAATAAACGTTTTATCAACAACCAAACTACATGCCTTCGTCTTCTTACACACTGTTATATATACTAGGTCCTACATAGGACTGCTGAACTATACTAGGTCCTACATATTAGTGCTGAACTATACTAGGTCCCACATAGGATTACTGAACTATACTAGGTCCCACATAGGAGTGCTGAACTATACAAGTCCTACATAGGAGTGCTGAACTATACTAGATGTGTATAAGAGACATCTACATATTAGTGCTGAACTATACTAGGTTCTACATAGTAGTGCTGAACTATACTAGGTCCCACATATTAGTGCTGAACTATATAAGTCCTACATAGGAGTGCCGAACTATACTAGGTGCTACATAGGAGTGCTGAACCATACTAGGTCCTACATAGGATTGCTGCTGCATACTAGGTCCTACATATTAGTGATAAACTATACTAGGTCCTACAGAGAAGTGCTAAACTATACTAGGTCCTACATAGGAGTGCTGAACTACACTAGGTCCTACAGAGGAGTGCTGAACTATACTAGGTCCTACAGAGAAGTGCTAAACTATTCTAGGTCCTATATAGGAGTGCTGAACTATATTATGTCCTACATAGGAGTGCTGAACCATACTAGGTGCTACATAGGAGTGCTGAACCATACTAGGTCCTACAGAGAAGTGCTGAACTATACTAGGTCTTACAGAGGAGTGCTGAACTATACTAGGTCCTACAGAGGAGAGCTGAACTATACTAGTTCCAACATTCTAGTGCTGAACTATACTATGTCCTACAGAGTAGTGCTGAACTATACTATGCCCTACATAGGAGTGCTGAACCATACTAGGTGCTACATAGGAGTGCTGAACCATACTAGGTCCTACAGAGGAGTTATGAACTATACTAGGTCTTACAGAGGAGTGCTGAACTATACTAGGTCCTACAGAGGAGTGCTGAACTATACTAGGTCAAACATTCTAGTGCTGAACTATACTATGTCCTACAGAGTAGTGCTGAACTATACTATGTCCAACATAGGAGTGCTGAACCATACTAGGTGCTACTTAGGAGTGCGTAACCATACTAGGTGCTACATAGGAGTGCTGATGCATACTTGGTCCTGCATAGCAGTGCTGAACTGTATTAGGTCCTACATAGGAATGCTGATGCATAATAGGTCCTACATAGGAGTACTGAACTATACTAGGTCCTACATAGGAGTGCTGATGTATACTGGGTCCTTCATAGGAGTGCTGATGCATACTAGGTCCTACATAGGAGTGCTGAACTATACTAGGTCCTACATAGGAGTGCTGAACTATACTAGGTCCTACAGAGGAGTGCTGAACTATACTAGGTTCTACATAGGAATGCTGATCTATACTAGGTCCTACATAGGAGTGCTGATGCTTACTAGGTCCTACATAGGAGTGCTGAACTATACTAGGTTCTACATAGGAGTGCTGAACTATACTAGGTCCTACATAGGAAGATGTGAATCCTTATATGCAAGTATTCGATTTTCAAGAAGGATCAAATTCGCGAACAAACGACATATCACATGTGCAAACATTCGCTGACCTCTTCCCCCAACTCTTCACTGAGGTAAATGGAGGAGGAGAAAATGAGGTAGAAGAAGAAGCAGAAGAAGAATTAGAAGAAACAGCAGAAAAAGAAAGAGATGAAGAAGTAAACGAAGAAGAAACATTGGCTTACTGTGAAGTTTTATTGGTGGCCTATTGTTCTGTATGGATGCCAATGCTGGACTAGGGGTAATTGTATGATTGCCAATTCTGGGATATTGGTAATGCTGGGGATGCCAATGCTGGGATATGGGTAATGGTATGGCTGCCAATTCTGGGATATTGGTAATGGTAGGGATGCCAATGATGGACTATGGGCAATGGTGTTGATGCTAATGCTGGACTATGGGTAATGATATGGATGCCAATGCTGGACTATGGGTAATGGTATGGATGCAAATGCTGGACTATGGGTAATGGTATGGATGCCAATGTTGGACTACGGATAATGATATGGATGACATTGCTGAGATATTGGTAATGGTAGGGATGTTAGTACTGGACTATGGGTAATGGTATGGATGCCAATACTGGACTATGGGTAATAGTATGGATGCTAATGCTGGGCTAAGGGTAGCGGGGTAGGGGTACACCCTATCAAAGGAGAAGTAAGGTGCCCCCTTCCCTCCGCTAGCCTACGGGACACCCTTGGGCAAGGTGGAGTACCCGTTTAGCCTCCCCCCCCCCCAACAGGGTAACGTGAAGCCATGGGAGCAGGTGGTGGATTGGACTTGGGAGCAGCCGACAGATAAGTTGTTGGTTATGGTTTCAAGTCAGTGACGGTAGGCAGAGGATCTCTCAGTAGAGACAATGGCTACGGTCATCCGATCAGTATGGTCACTGCCAGGAAGGAAGAATGGTAGACTTCCCTCCTTATTGATTCCCGGGCAGAGGAGGCTCGTCAGCCTTGGTTGGTATCTCTTCTAAGAGAGGGAACTTTAAATCTCAAACCTCCGCTGCCTTGCGGGTATACCCATATGGGAAAGGCTTCGGGAGTAAACCCTGAGGACAAATCCGGAGATGGAGTCCCTAAGACAGTTCCATGTTGTAAACAACATAGTTCTGGCAACTCCTGCGACGGCACCGATGCCAAGTTGCATTGGCTACTGCCTTTCCCTTGGTCAACATCGACGACGTGGAGAGGGTGAACCTGCTACTGGGCAACAGCTGATTCTCCGATTTCCATTGCCCAGGCTTGTGCCCTGAAGAGGTCACTTCAGCACCGCGTAAAGCGATGACACAACACGGGAAGCAGCATTTGCCGGTTATAAGTCTTAATGCTCGATTGGCGTAGAGCAAGGCGCCAGGGGCTACTTCCGAAGTTGGGGGAGAGATCATCGTATCTCACTAGACAGCTACCGCCCGCCTAAGCTGGGCAGCCCCCAGTCAATAAGGTGTTGTCTCGCCACGGTTCATCTGCTCCTGAGGGTGTGTGGAGCTTAGGGGAAAATCCTGACACATGGAACGCAATCTATACATACACCTAGCAACAAGCAAAAAAACAAAACAACCAGCCCTAAGGCTGGGAACATGGAACGTAAGAACCATGACCCCTGGCATCTCAGACGATCTAAACGAGATTGTGGATGCCCGCAAAACTGCAGTGATAAACAACGAACTAATAAGACTGGGGATAGACATTGTTGCCCTGCAAGAGACCAGACTCCAAGAATCTGGAAGCATCAAGGAGAGGGATTTCACTTTCTACTGGCATGGCAAGCCGTGCGGAGAGACCAGGGAGCATGGAGTTGGCTTCGCTATCAGAAACAAGCTGCTTAATTCCATTATACCACCAAGTGATGGCACTAAAAGAATACTGAAGCTCCAACTCCAGACAGAGGCAGGCCCAGTTAGTATTATAAGCGTTTACGCCCCAACACTAACTGCAGCATCAGAATCTAAAGACAAGTTCTATGACGACCTTAGCAAAGAAGTCAGTGAAACACCAGAGTAACAACATCTTTTTATATTGGGGGATTTCAATGCCAGGGTTGGCTCCGACCACAAATCTTGGCCTTCATGTCTAGGACAGTTTGGCGTTGGGAAGATCAATGACAATGGACAACGTCTCTTGGAATTCTGCAGCCACCATAATCTGTGTGTGACCAACACCTTCTTTGACACGAAACCTCAACACACGGTGTCATGGAGGCACCCCAGATCAAAGAACTGACACCAACTCGACCTGGTGCTCACTAAACGCAGCAACCTCCGCAATATACGGCTGACTCGCAGCTACCATAGTGCTGACTGCGACACCGCCCATTCATTCGTTTCCAGCAAGGTGAAGATAAAGCCCAAGAGAATCTACATAAGCCGAACAGAAGGAAGACCACGCATTGACACCAGCGGCACCCAGAATAAAGAGAAGGTCAATAAATTCATGCAGGCTCTAGCGGATACTCTGCCTGGCCCCACAAACGGAAATTCCACCGAGAGATGGAGTCATTTTCTCGACACCATCTACAATACAGCACTATCAACATTTGGCAAGAAGCAAACTAAGTCAACCGACTGGTTTGAAGCACACTCTGAAGAGATGCTCCCAGTCCTGGAGATAAAGAGACATGCATTCTCAATGTATAAGACATCACCTTCAGAGAAAACAATGCAGGCATTGCGAACGGCCAGAAATGGAGTACAACAGATGGCAAGAAGATGTGCGAACAGGTACTGGCTACAGCTCTCTGCTCAAATCCAAACTTGTGCAGACACTGGAAATATAAGAGGAATGTCAAATCCGGCAAGGCACCTGGAAAAGATAATATTCCACCTGAAATTTTAAAATGTAGCAAAGAAACAATCATCCCAGAACTGTATGCAATATTTCAGCTCTGCTGGAGAGAAAAATCAATATCACAAGATATGAAGGACTCACACATCGTTACCCTTTATAAAAACAAAGGCGACAGAAGCGACTGCAATAACTATTGCGGCATTTCCCTACTCAGCATTACAGGCAAGATATTTGCCATAGTAATCCTTAAAAGATTACACATTCTTGCTGAAAGAATCTACCCCGAATCGCAGTGCGGATTTAGACCCAACAGGTCCACCATCGATATGTTTTTCTCACTACGACAGCTCCAAGAGAAGTGCAGAGAACAGAGGAAGCCATTATATATTGCCTTCAACGACCTCACAAAGGCATTTGACCTCGTGAGCAGAAGCGGCCTTTTTAAGGTGCTTGAAAAGGTTGGATGTCCACCCACCCTTCTTAGTCTCGTGAAATCATTCCACGAAAACATGCAGGGGACCATTTTATTTGACGGCTCAACATCTCAGTCATTCAGCTTCAGCAGCGGAGTAAAGCAGGGCTGCGTGCTTGCTCCTACACTCTTTGGTATCTTCTTCGCTGTTCTCTTAAGGCAGGCATTTGGGACTGCCACTGAAGGCATATACCACCACATAAGATCTGATGGCAAACTTTTTAACCCATCAAGACTCAAGGCAAAGACCAAGATAAGATCAAGATGCGTAAGAGAACTACTTTTTGCAGATGATGCAGCACTGACTACTCATACAGCAGAAGATCTCCAAAGGCTCATAGATCGTTTTGCTGCCGCCTGCAAAGACTTTGGGCTCACCATTAGCCTAAATGAAACACAGGTGATGGAACAAGATGCTGGTGCGCCTCCGTCAATCAAAATTTCTAATTACGAATTGAAGGTCGTCCACGATTTTGTGTATTTGGGGTCGACAATATCAGATGCTTGCTTGCTTGCTTGTGTTCATTGGCTTGAGCTCCAATGCAAAGCCCTGTATGTCGGATGAAGGCATCCTGTTGTCCAACATCAGTGTGATGTCATACAGGACCTGAGGTTTGCGTGAGTATCCGTTGTCCCATGTCTGGCTTATTGGTGTGCGACTGGTGGTTCCTCGCCGTACAGGCAGACACTCTCCGACTTCGGAGGAATCGGCGATCCTATTGACTTTAGCCAGGACCCTGAAGGGACCTGTTGCCCAGGACGCTCGACGAGGACGCGTCAATAGGTCTTGGCTAGTATATAACCCGGCCCTGGTGCCTTGGAAACACCTCTGCGTCCCACAATATCAGATAATCTTTCATTAGAGACAGAAATCGACAGACGCATTGGAAAGGCAGCCACAACATTTTCCAGGCTAGCTAAAAGAGTTTGGGAGAATAATAGACTAACAGAGCGTACAAAAGCTCAAGTATATAAAGCTTGTGTTGTTAGCACACTACTCTATGGGTCTGAATCCTGGACCCTGTACTCAAGGCAGGAAAGGAAGTTGAATTCCTTCCACATGAGATGTCTGAGACGTATCCTGGGCATAACATGGAAAGACCACATAAAAAACAAACAGGTCCTTGAAAGAGCAGATATTACCACAGTGCACACCCTCCTCAAGAAGAGACGCCTCCGGTGGCTGGGCCACGTATTCCCAAAGATCTCTTTTACGGAGAACTAGCCACAGGAAAGAGGCCAACCGGAAGACCCCAAATGCGATATAGGGATGTGTGTAAACAAGATATGAAAACCATTGGAATAGACCCAGACACGTGGGAGAGAGTTGCAACAGACAGATGCTCCTGGAGAAGAGATATACGAAACGGACTGGTGCTCTTTGAGCGCAATCTGATCCAACAAACTGAGGATAGGCAGCACAGGCTCAAAGCGCAGTCACTTACTGCGGGACTTGCCTCTTCTTACAGATGCGGAAACTTTGACAGAGATTGTCGCTCTCGCATTGGACTATACAGTCACCAGCGGTGCTGCCAGGCACCTCCCATGCGGCACAACTCTATAGTCCTTCAGGACTGAAACAGGCCTATTACTAATGCTGGGCTATGGGTGAAGAAACTGTAGACAGCAGAGATGTGGTGTTTGAAAGGAACTTTGAGAATAACATTGACATAAAAGAAAACAGTCTAAAGTATTGAAAGCTATGGGTGCTAAAAGATCTCAAGGAAGTTATCAAGAATTGAATTGAATAGAATTTAATTGATCTTTATTTTCAAAAGGTAACAAATTAGACACACGTAGAGATGTGAGTGCTAAAAGATCTCAAGGATGTTATCAAGAAGACACCCGTTAACTGTATGACTTATATCATCCGGTGGGATGGAATAGACAAATTAGCCAGCCCCAGCCATTATGCCCTTCTACCCGTTGCCCACCACTCTAGGATGCCTCGTGAAAAATTTCAACACATGCACTTTTGTTTTAATTGTTGAATTTTAGCCTATCAGTCTTTCCGAAGCACGCCCGTCCGCATCCATCTCATCATAATTTGGGAATCCACTACAGCCACAACATGCGGTACTGCCTGTCCCCCGGCCAGCAGAACGCCCTGCGATCTCCCCGACCTCAACTCTCAGACTAGACGATGTGGTATTACACCCCAGGCTCTCCTGCACCATAATTATAGAACGCTTTATCAATTGGACAACACGTTACTAATTAAAGTAACACCATTTTCATACAAAATAGCAAATTACAGAGAAGATTGAAGAGTCATAATCGTCGAGGCCTGCTACAGACCAGGCAACTGTAGGCAAGGAGTCCACAACCCTTCATCATTGCGAGACAAGGACAGATTTTGTTTTCTTTCATTCACAACTTCATTAGTACGATCTTGTGTGTTTTTTTTCTCTCTCATATTCATATATTATAATTTAAGGTAGAGTTGTGCGACCAGTTCAGAGACTTGCTGCGATCAAAATCAAACCATAGTAATTGTGTGACCAAATCATTGTAATTGTATGAACAAATAACAGCAATTGTATGATCAAATGATAGTAATTGTGTGATCAAATCATAGTAATTGTGTGATCAAATCATAGTAATTGTATGATCAACTATTAGCAATTGAGTGATCAAGTGAGAGTGATTGCTTGATCAAATCATTGCAGCTGTGTGTTAAACTCATAGTCATTGTGTGATAAAATGAGAGACTCGGATCGGAGAAGTTATCCCCAGTCAAAGACCTGATTATCTTCAACCTCTGTCCTCAGGTATTGATACTTATGTTAGGCTATAATCAAAATGAAATGACGATTGCTATTTTATGGCTATCAGAATTGTCGGTATATCATGGGCAGTGACAGATACACCATTGAAACCCACATGAAGCGGGGCATTAAACAGATTACACAGTTTGATTCAGGCACACGTACACATTTTGAGATACACAAACTGGTAGACAGACAAAACAGACAGACACTCATTCATTTATTCATTCATTCATTCATTCATTCATTCATTCATTCATTCAGTAGCATGTCCGTTGCAGAACATTGCTCCCATAACAACCTTCCGGAAAACTTCTCGGTCATGAGCAAGATGTCCTTCATTCAATACATCAATCTGGAGATCATCTGCCACATCCTGCACCCATCTTCTCTTTGGCCTTCCTCTTCCTCTATTCCTGGTCATATACCCCTCCATTATTGTTCTCTTCAAACTTTCATGACGTTTGAAGTGTCCACAATATTCAAGATTTCTTTATGTTATGGTCTTCAGTAGCCAACCTTCTTCAATATTCAGATTTTGTCGTATGGATACATTTGTTCTGGGAATACGCCTGTGAGACTTTAATTAGTAACGTGTTGTCAAATTGATAAAGCGTTCTACAATTATGGTGTAGGAGAGCCTGGCGTGTAATACCACATCGTCTGGTCTGAGAGTGGAGGTCGTCCATTCAGGGAAGTTATGCCCTGTTTAGCTTGTTTAGTACATATCCAGGTCTCACAGTCGTATCATGCATGCCTTAAAAATCTACTTTTTGTAGGTCTATCTGTCCCACTCCATAATTTATTCAGTTGTTTTAATTTTAGAACAGCAATAGATATGTGCCAAGACCCAATTTACTGCTCATGGCGTGTTAAAATATAGTCACGCTGAAGTACCTGACGGCCGGGGGTCATGAGCCACGGGACGCACGCCGAGTTGTCTCTGTAGCGACTAATCAAGATTCGTGAAGGTGACAGAGATCATTCAAGTCGTGGGTATGGTCGAGTATGAACACACCACGTTATGAATATGGCGGTGATCAAGAAAAGTGCCACCATTAGAATGTCAAATGTAGAAGTAGTTGTATATATTTTAGAAGCGCATTTGATATTGTGCGAGTGAATCTTAATATGATGTATATTTGACATTCGTGTACAAGAAGAGAATTAAATCAATTAATCAATCATGTGCCATGCCGGAAAGCGTGGGCGGTCATGACTCGCCATTTCACTCGATCACCAGTGTCGTGGATCAGCTCAGTGTTCCTGTCTCGTCCATGCCATGTGGCCAAGCCATCCAGGTATTTTCCTCTCGGTCTTCCTCTTGGTCTGTTCCCCTCGATCTTGCCAGTTGTCACTAAGTTCTCCAATCCATTTCTTCTCATAACATGTCCAAAAAATTTTGACTGTCTACGTCTAATTTTTCTAATCAGTTTACGATGTTCATTTGTCTCCTGTAGTACTTGGTCATTGGTTTTTCTGTCTGTCCATGGTATTCATTGGAATTAAATAGTAAACAGAAATTTGTCTTGTGTAATGAGTTTGTCGAAGTCGTATACGTGTTGTGGTGTCAACTAACAGTATCATAAGGTGGTTTAGCCTTTGTAGACCAATGCTTACCACGAAGAATGAGTAACTAGAACGAAGCTGTGCAAGGATTCGAACTGTAGTTGTCGAGGACAACAAATAGTCAATTGTTCATAATCAGAGAACCATGTCTCCTATGACACTGACGAAGAATTATCTATGACACTTGGATCCATGGCACTGTGATGCTCACGGGTAGGACCATCGCCACCTATAACCGCATATCTATCGTTCATGGCAATATGCATCTTTTGATTTGTTTCATTGTGTCACTATTCTTGGTAATTTATGACCCAAGATATTAAAAATGTTCCACCACCTCCAATTTTTCCTTATTAACATATACTTCTTTATCCTGTTTATGGTGATAACGTTATTAATGACAGTTCTGTGAGGGATTGGTTTAGGAAACCAATTCAGAGACGGGGATATAGATATGCCTGATGAGGATGGACAATAACGACATTCATGTGTGACAGATAAGCTCATTCAAAAGACCGACCAAACTGTAGTGGAAAGCGTCGTTTAACAATTTCAGATATTTCTACATAATTTCTTCAAATTTGTGGGATTAGTCTCCTTCAAATTATCACAGAGAGGTTAGGTTACTCAAAATTCGGTTCATGGTGGGTACCAAAGCAAGTAACACGTTCACAAAGCTCAAAGAATGGACTCGGCTTTGACTTTTCTGCTGTGCGACTGGGAAGAAGGGATACATTTCACAACAGAATAGTGTATGGGGAAGAGACATGGATTCATAACGTTATCACCGTACCCTCGACACAATCAACGATGAATCTTGACCGCATTGCAACATTCTGCATGATGAAAACGAATCACACAACGAATTTCACAGCTGGTTGGAGCGGCAATAAAAGTTTTCGTGTTTATTTGTTCGCTATTCGTGAATCACTGAAAACATGCGACTGTAGGTTGATGTGTAGTGAGATAAAAGACTACTGAATGATACAAGCAATGAACGGTGTCGCCATGACAGCCGGTTTATTTTTATAGTATACATAACCGATTGAGGGATCGCAGTTAACAGAGAGCTATGTGGAACCAGATCACGTTTGGTGGTATGAAGTCCTCGCCGTTCAGAAAGCAATAGCAAATTGCTTCTTCTTCTTACAAACCATTCAGTGTGGCGTCGGTAATCCTGTCTGTCCACAGCATTTGTCTCTTATGCTGCAATTATTTCAAGTGTCAACGTTTCGTCCATGCTATGAGGTCAAAATGTAGAGCATTATCTCTCTTAGTCTTCCCTGCCTCTATTCCCGTCTAATCTTCCCGTTGTGACGACATACAATTACCTGTGTTTTGTTTTATCACCACATGCCCTTAAATGTGGGACGTCCTTTTCTGATACGAATAATCAGTTCTCGTGCTTTTTAAACCCTGATCTTGCAAAGTCTATTTGCAAGAGGACTGTGCCATCATCTTCATGTGTAAGAGTACTGTGTTCTTATCTTAACGAGTTCAATAACGTGTGTCAATAACTACTAATGTGTCGTTCTTGATTGTGACCAGGGATGAATTTACCTAGATGTGCGACTTTTATCTCCAACTCGATCAAACATTGTTTGATGAACAAAGTGGGCAAACAAGGAGGCGATCCCGGGGTTGTAAATTGCATGACTAGTTTTATTGGATTGGGGCTCAATCCTCATGCAGAAAATCTTTTGGCAGTTTGCCACAGCATAAAGAGCCTATTGCATAACATCAATTAACGAGTAAAATAATACCGCTGAGAACTTGCGGGACATCTTTTTTTTTTTTCTTCTTCTGCATTTCATCTCCCATTGGAGCAAAAGGCCTCAACCAACTCACCCAAAGCTCTTTGTGCCATTGGTTACAGTTCGTTGAATTTTGCAGCTAAAGTGATGAGCTAACCAGTTGCACGCAGGCCTTCTTTAGTCGTCCTTTCGGACACGTATGACAGATTACAGTGGTACTATTCTTTGCTTCTCTTATGTGGCCTAGTTATACACAGGCGTTGGCAACATGAGGGTGTGTGTTATGAATTATTTCGAAAGCGCTACATACGAACATTGCGTATATATACACTTAAATGTTACATAAATATTGGCTCAATATTTGGAGCGCGGACAAGTAAAACACTGACATTACGCGAGATATGAACGTGAAGAAAGAGAAGAAAATCGGATAGAAAATAATAGTCAACATAAAACTTGTGACATGAATAAATGATAGGAAAAATTATTGAGAAATAGGCTTGGCAAAATACTTAGAATAATGGATATAATAGATAATAGGAGGAGAAGAATAGTACTGCTTTAGCAGCAAGATAATAGTGCATCTATAACGAGATACGCAACTACAACAACGTGAATTACTATTGAACAGACTAGAATACACTAGCAACTCTTCGAATCCAGGAACGCATATATTAACATGTTTATTTATGCTCCAAACAAAATCATGACATATCCAACAGCGGAATAACACATACACTAGTACACACTCACGCTCGCGCACAGACACACACAATAAAGGATGATCAATATTTACCTATATGGGTACACCCATTAGTGAACAAGCTATGGCCAAGTGGTACAGATCAGCAATAAAAACCAAAAATGAACATACAAAACTATCAACATTCCTAACCTTGAAAACCACCTCTAGGCTTTCTCAGCACTCATACAATTATGTCAGCCTAAACTAAACTTCACACATATTTTGATAGCCTAGGTCACCACTGAAGTAACCAAAATAAAACCACACAAAATCTAATATAAACCAATTACACGTCAGTAAAACACCACACAGAATCCAGAGAAGCAGCTGACTGCTAGTCAAGCATCTATATTTCGGCACTTTCTTTGACTTTGCTCTGTCGAGAATCTGGCCACGTGGTCTGCGAGAGCTCCCAGGTTCAAATCCCGGACGAGCTCCCATGTTTGTCATGATGGGGGTTAGTCACAATTTAGATCCGTCTCATATAGCAGATCTATCACCCTAGTAATCCTACTCTAGTGAGAGCCGCACTCAATAGACAGTCAACAAACACTCCAATGCAGCCGATAACAACGTTTATTGGAACGATCATATGTTAGACGCCCGCCGCAGACCTTCCTTGGTACACTTTCTGTGGACAGGGAAGTCGGTCGTTTTCCGCTAGCCAACCGACTGACTGTCCTTTAATTACTTCAATATCTTCTTTGTCTCTGTCATTGACACTGGTGCTGTCGTCAGTATCTTTTACAGTGCTAGCGATGGCGTGGGTGAGTTAACCTAAAGTAACTTAGCAAAGTTACTTACAGTTCGCTGACGTGTTGGTTGATAAACAAGTTCAATCTCTCTAAGACCATTCGCTGTAAATGGCGTGCATTCTGATGTGTCTTTCTTAGATGAAGATTTACATTCCTCGCTATGATGTAAGTTCACGACGTTTTCACGTCAGAAAATTCACAATTCAAAGATCTAGAAGAAATTTGGTGGTGTGTCTCGTTAGCTGTCTCGGCGCCTAATGATTCATTAGTCGCCTCGAGTCGCTAACCTCGGTGACTACTTCGAGAATCTTGAGTTGTTTTCGTCTCACTGAACTGTCTTTATCTGAGCACCTATGGACATGTCCGGAGTGCAATGAAGATACCCCAACTGATAACTGATAACTGATAACTGATAACTGTCTTTGTCCAGTCAGTTATATTTTAATCCCTTCTTAACATGTCTTGCTAGCTAATCTAATTCATATAATTATGTTCTATTTTCAGTCATATTTTGTGTCATGGCAGTTAGGTAATGTCGTATTCTCCCCTATTCCCCTCTGTCAGATAATGTCGGATTCTTCCAGGTTCCCCACTAACGGTTTAGTGTCCCGTATTTTCCTGTTAGGACCAATAGCTGACTCTTGTGCCTTACTTTCAGAGTACGCTACCAGAATCTTCCAGGTCCTTACGTGATGATCACGACACACTTAATAGATACGTAATGAATGAATCACTGAAAAACGAGAAGTAGGTTGAGAGCTTTACCAAAGACAACTACAAAAAACAATGAACGTTGCGGCCAAAGCCTTCGTCAGCACAAAACAAACAAACAAAAATCGATTAAACTAATACACGATCAACAATACATGAATGTCTAAATATCAACTCATCTGTGTCCAAGCTTTAGACGGCTATCGATGGCTGGAACGGAACGGATGTTGTGTAAAAGGGGTCAACTGCCTAAAGGTCAGTACAGCCAGAAACTCGGTGATTGGTTAATTCAACCGGTGAGGGAACCCGCGTTAGGGGGATCGGGGTGCGCCCAGGAGAGCGAATGGAAAAATATGGATGTGTCACTCTGAGGCGAGGTAACGGGTGCAGTACACAATTCCGCCAAGTTCGAAACGCTGCTGTGGGCAATATATGTGCAGGCCAGCAATCGTTTGCTATCAAAAGGTAGCACAAGTGACGGTAGTTCAGAACGAAATGAGAAACGACCCCATGCAAACCAACCAAGAAGTCACAGAAAGCAGAGATACTGCTGGTGGTGACTCCCAAGTCCTGCGAAGGACTTGCAACTGGCTATGAAGTTGACTATAAGGTAGCGGAGATGGAGGGGGGGGGGGGTTGTGGATAAGGGGCGTAGGGGATTTAAATAAAACTGTGTTGGACATTGAGGCCGTGAGGGGAAAGTGAACCCAATTGGAAGATAAGAGGTTTTCCAATGTCTTACGATCGCGTTCGTGAGATGTGCACGATTTTATCGCCGTAACACGTATGTCGGCAACCCCACAGTGGTCGGAACTGTTGAAGTGTAGGGGTACCGGTTTCTTGGCACCACTGTCGATATCGGATAAATGTTGTCTAAATCTGTCCGCAAGACGAAGACCCGTCTCTCCAAGATACCTCATGTCGCAACGTGTGCAGATGATCGCATAGATGACGTTGCGACTCGTACATGAGAAACTCTCCCGGATGTGGAAAGTAGTCTTAGGGAAAGTGAGACTTGTGGTTTGAAGGACATATGGACAAGTTTTACAACGAGATCGAAGACATGCAGTTGTGCCAGGAAGAGACTGATGGGATTGTGATAGAGTGCTATGAACCAGCACATCCCTCAGGTTACGATCACGCCTGTATGCCACAAGTGGGGCTTCTGAGAAGACACTGCGAGTGGTCGAGTCTGCCTTGAGGATGGGTAGATGCCTCATGAGAATATTCTTGGCAGCAATATTATGAGGATGGTAGGTAAGTGAGAGAATAGGTCTACTATTGCGTGGTTTCGGCCTGGAAGAGAGAGCCTCGGCACGGCTAATAGACTGGCAGTGGTGAAGAGCTGTAGACAGAACATTCTCCGGGTAGCCTCGAAGGCGGAAGAAATCCAACATTTCGTGGGCTTTTTGACGGAAGTCGTTGTTATCATGACAAAGCCGTCGGAGACGTAGGAGTTGTGAGAAAGGAATGGAATCCTTGCAAGAGGGAGGATGGGAGGAGGTGTAGAGCAGGAATGCATGTGAGGCAGTCGGTTTATAGTAAACCGTCGTGCTTAGGCCAGCAGAACCTAAGGAAACTGTTATGTCTAGGAAATTAACAGCCGACGAGGAAATAGTGGAGGTGAGTCTGATGCTAGGATGAAAGTTAGAGAAAAAGGCAATAAAGTCCTGGAGGTCAGACAATGGCATGTCTGAAACACCAAAACAGTCATCGATATACCTCCTATAGAGCTCCGGGAGCCTACCAGTGTATTGACTCCATACCTGGTGTTCAAGATAGCCCATGAAAAGACAGGCATAACTCGGACCCATCTTAGTACCCATGGCAACCCCGCTGATCTGGTCAAAATAGTCCCCATTGAACTCAAATGAATTGAGGTTAAGGACTAACTCTGCCAGACGCAACAATGGTCCGGTGGCTATGGTGGGGCCGCGTCTTTTTTCTAAGAAAAATTCCAAGGCTTTAAGGCCGTCAGAGTGGGGAATAGATGTGTAGAGTGAAGTCACATCTAAAGTAAAGATGTGGTGCTGAGAAGGGGTGGTGAAGCTGATGGAATCGAAGATGGAGATAGCATGGTTGGTGTCTTTGATATATGAGGGGAGGCTAGCAACCAACGGCTGAAATATGCTGTCAAGGAACTCTGAAATCCGTTCAGTAGGACAAGAGCAGGCCGAGACGATGGGTCTGCCTGGGTTCCCTAGCTTGTGTGTCTTGGGCAGCATGTACAAGGTGGGTTTGCCCAAGCAACTATCATGAATGATCAGCGACGTGGCAGAGCTAGGCAGGAGGCCTTGTCTGATGATGGCATTCGTCACACTCTTGACTTCGGTGTTGTTAATGACCGTCCCGTCTTCTGTCCGTGGTCTGTAAGAAGTGGCATCCCCAAGTTGTTTGTTAGCTTCCTGTATATACAAGTCCTTACTCCAAACCACTATCGCTCCTCCCTTGTCGGCAGGCTTGATAACAATATCATCACGGCGTTTCAAATGTGTGAGCGCCTGCTGTTCATCCGCTGTAAGGTTCGAGTGCCTTAGTGGTTTGAATTTCAATTGTTCTATGTCGAAAAGCGTCTTCTCGATGTAGAGATCTAAAGCCTTGGATGCTCCTGCAGGAGGGACCCACGTGGATCTGCGTTTAGAGAGGTGGGAGAAGTGATCGGTGGGATCCGAGGAGTTATCCTTAGTAGGTTGATTACTGAAGTGATATTGCAACCTGAGAGTGCGATGGAAACGATGGACGTCCTGCAGTAATGCATATCTGTCGCAAGAGGGACGCAGAGGTATGAAACGGAGGCCTTTACTAAGGACCGACTTCTCCGGTGCTGATAGGGGGAGATCAGGGGGTATGCACACAACTAAATTGTCGGAAACAATGATGGGGTGAGCCGGGTGAGAAGAGGCGGAAGGAGTAGGGATAGAGGCACGAAGTTTGGTTAACTTAGTTTTTTTAGCCGCGGAAAGACATTTATATAAGTGGTGATTAGTACTATTGATGATACAGCGTATCACCCAATACAAGAAATAATTATCTGAGGTAAGATGTTTAAGATGCCGATCGAGGGTGGAAATACAAGAGCTAATGTCAGACAAATGGCGCGCATGGTTGTCAGCAATACAGCGCATGCGAAGGGTAGCACATTTAAGCTCAATTTTAGATAAACGTCTACTACAGCTGTCGTGAAGAGAACCCGCCGATGGGTTAAATCTAGAAGTGAACCCACGTGGGGTGAGATGAAGTCGTAGGCAGTTCTGCAGGAAGTTAAAATGACATGTAATACGAGTCTTTTTGTAGATGTTAAGAGCCAAGTCGGTGGCTGTGATTTTAATATCCGTTGGTAGAAGAGAAAAGCAGACGATGATGTATGATCTCAACTGTTGGAATAACTGAGGTGAGTCGGTTGAAGGCATAGCGGCAAATGGTAAAGAAAATATTGAGACGAGACCGATGTGAAGGCCTAGTCATGAAATGGGGTCACCGGGTGTACAAGCGTATGCACAAAGGAAATGGGCGGTAAAATTGATAGAATAGCCAGTGGGAAGGGCAGTAATGGGGCAGCGTGGCAGACGGTGGACGTGTAGACACAAATAATAAACACACAACACACACTGAATGGACTAGTAAATAGATACGTAAGGCAAGACGAGTGTTGATTTAGCCTGAACGCTAAGATAACTCACATAGTTCATCAGCACCTTACGGGCCTGGTGCAGGGTGTATTTTTAATGACTGCAGTGCTTGAAAATATTGCCGGTCCAAAAATATTGATGTGGTAATAATTAAGATAACGCTTCTCATGTCATGTTAATTATGAATAATTATAAACTTGTTAATGTGTTATTATTAGGTGTGATAGTATCGTCTCGTATTTACAATATTGTCAAGAACTGTTTTCCCTTTATGTACCAGCTCGCTGTCTCCCAATAGTCAGGCAGTGCAACAGGAGCAAATTCAATAAACATCAAATTACTTGAGTAACGGCTGGCATTTCTTGTAATTCAAATTTTATTTACACAGATTGTCACGTCAGAGAAAGGTCACCGTTCCCATGTTTATGGAAGGGCCGGTGCCATGTTAACAAACATACGCATAATGTCATTATCCACTGGCGTGTCCAACTACACAAATTTATTTATTAGAATGCCAAGATAATTTTCCGACCGCCTATCGTTCCCTAGACTGAGATGAGGTTTTCTGTCTTCGTAGCTGTAGAATTGTAGGAGTCCTCATGGCATTTCTCTTTCCTCCAATTCTATGTGTGAGACCTGGGGTTCTTATCCTGCTTTGTCTTTATTCTCTGTCGATTTGTTCTTATAGATCATTATTACGTATGCCTATCAAAACAGATGGGTGTTATCAACATAATTCTATATACTTAACTGTTACAGTAAAATCAAATTATACATTAAAATAATAATAACATTGTAACATCATATTGACATTTTGGAATGTGTCATGTAATATTATGTACAGTAACTACGGTAATTGTAGCCTGATCTTCTTCTTTTGAAATAACATTGTTGGTGGTTTTGACTTCTGTGTCTCTGCATTCGTCTTTACTCCTGTTATAGAGTATGTATCCTCAATGTGCCCCATCGATAATACATATGAGGTTACGTATTCATACTGTGTTGAAACAAACCTTAGAGTAACTAGAATTATCATATGAATGAATCATCAATTGTAGAACACTGAAATCTTAGAACCTTTAAGCATAATTAGTTATAACAGTATTATAATTATCGTAATACTATGTCTAAATCTGAAAATTACATGTAGAATTACATTACATGAAAACGTATAATGCATGTTAATTGCTATATACATATAGTCATAAGAATCAGTATCATTAATGCGATGATATGTTCATCTCAATATTTAGTCATAAATGTATTCATGCTCTCACTCATTCATGCTATTCAGACTTTGCACTTAACGTGGTATGGATGGAGTTATGTTTAGTCAGTAATGTTCTGTGTGTTTGTTGTTTTGAAATAAATAGTGTATATTGTATTCGACTGTGTTTGCTTCCAACAATCCTCTGATGTAATGTTATGATTTTGTAAAAGCCTGTGGCCACATATAATAGTATTACTCGTTCCATGACGTATAAAAGACATGTGACCTATATATTCAATGTTTGAATGACATCATTCTGTCATCGATAATGTGATGAGTGATCAATGACATATAGATTGCATATATGTGATCCTGCTATGGTGGTATAATCATGATCGGTGAGATGTTAAACATATATGGTCTATGAAATGATTGTAACAATGAATGGAGATAAAATGCTCAATCGATTAATATTAAAAGTTGGTAACATCACGTGGTTTTCTTGCGGTGTAGATGCTTGTTGGTGTTGTCCAAGCTACAGTTCCGACTTAGTTTACAATCGACTCGGATATAAGTATAACATCATTGTATCACATCTCTCGTATGGTGTAGTATCGTGCTCACAAGGTCTGTATGGCATCACATTCGTCCTCCACTCATTTTGGCAATCAAAAAAATCGGACAAAATCTGTACATCATTAACTTAATTAAAGTACATATGGCAAACTGTATGTTGAATATCTATAAGTGTTATATCCGGAAGTTCGGAAGTGAAAGTGTTATCCGGAATACTGTATTACTCCACTTTAACATGTATGCACGCAGACTGTAACATGGAACGCTATATCTGTACAGTCTTCTATAGTCTACTAAGAAGATCAGCCAGGTTATTATCTTTACCCGGTATGTGAGAGATGTCAAAATTATAATCTTGCAAAAGAAGAGACCATCTGTGTATTCTGTAGTTTTTTGGATGTCCATCTTTGAAGACTTGTAAAGGTTTATTGTCAGACAGAACAACGAATTTCTTCCCGAGCAGATATTTAGAACATCTATTGATGCGTTCTATCAGAGCCAAAGCTTCAAGTTCAGTGACAGCATATTTCTTTTGAGTTTCTGAAAGTTTCCTACTAAAGTAAAGAACAGGGTGTAATTTCCCATCATGAATTTGTAAAATAATTGCAGAAATTGCACGTGAGCTAGCGTCAGTCTTAATAATGAAGTTTTTTAGATGTCAGGCAATTTCAGAATTGGACAGTTACTGAAAAGATTTTTAATCTGTTGCAGAAGTTCGTCAAGTTTTCAGTCCATTTAATTTTAGCGGGTTGTCCTTTTTTTTCAGGAGTTCTGAAAAGGTTGCTGTCATGTCAGCGAAATTAATGATGAACTTTTGGTAGTAATTGATAAGTCCTAACACACTTCTAACTTCTTTCTTGATGGTGCGGGGTTTGCGTGTAAAATTCTGTTTACTACATGTGGGTCTGTTTTTTGAAATCCATCAGAAATTCTATGGCCAAGAAATTGAACTTCGTTGTAACCTATTTCAACTTTGCTAGGTTTAGCATTTAGTCCTTGTTGCTGTATTCTTTGGAATACCTGTCTCAGGATATCAGTGTGGGTATCAATAGTCGTAGTGCGGATGAATGTATCATCCATGTAAGTTACAACATTGGTAATACCTTGCAGTAAACTGCCTATCATCTGCATGAAAGTGCTCGGCGCGTTCTGCAGTCCGAAAGGCCCACTCATAAAGACCTAAGTATGCCCACTCATAAAGACCTAAAGGAGTGACGAAGGCAGTGATGTGCATGGATTCTTTATCCATAGGGATTTGCCAGTATCCCTTAGTCAGATCTATTTTTGAAAAAAAAAATTGATTTCGCCATGCCATCGATTAGATCATCGACATTAGGCATGGGTTCAGCATCAAATAACGTCAATGCCTTGACTTTTCTATAATCAACACAAATCGGTAACGAATCGTCTTTCTTCTTTACAATCACTAACGGTGAACAATAATTTGATGTGGACTTTCTAATTATGCCACGCTGATCCAGTTCAGATATTGCAGCTGTTACTCTTTCTAAGAAATGTACTGGAATTGGATACGGTTTTACTTATTTTGTCTTTTAATTTCCTTTCTTGAACATTTTCGTCAGTTGCCAATGTAAATAGTTCCATATAATCAAATAGTACTGACATATGACAGATGACTTGTCTTAAACTGTGTATTAATAACGACACTGAAACTCGACAATGACTGGCACAATACATGACGTGGTCACGGTCTGGGGTGACATACTAATAGTGGATTGATATTGGCGGCGTCTCAATTATTCAATAACAAAACAACAGTTCTGGTGATGCCTTCTCCAAAGTCACTTTATCGTGCGGAGCTCCTGTTCCAAGAGTCTCCCACGTCTGCCAAAAACTGTTTTCCCATTTTTGTCCCAGCTCGCTGTCCCCCAACAGTCAGGCAGTCGCAACAGTAGCAAATTCAATAAACATCAAATGAATTGAATAACGGCTGGCATTTCTTGTCATTCAAATTTTATTTACACAGATTGTCACGTCAGAGAAAGATCACCGTTCCCATGTTAATTGGAGGGCCGGTGCCATGTTAACAAACATACGCATCATGTCATTATCCACTGGCGTGTCCAACTACACAAATTTATTTATTAGAATGTCAAGATAATTTTCCTACCGCCTATCGTTCCCTAGACTGCATCACTGCTGATCATTATATAACGGTTACTTACAAACAACCCATGTCTGTTGACAAACTGTGACCTCTGATTGTTAACCGCACAACAACTTTCTAGCGCTGAGCCATTCCATCACATTTTGAGATAAATATCTATGACCGACCATCCGTCTTGACTCCACAGTGTGTCCTTCTTGAAGTATCTTCATCAAATGACTAATTACTTCCTCGATCCATCTTTTCTGAAGGTATTTCAATTAATAATTCACCGCTGTCACTTTAGTCCTCCTTTGCTTCATCATCCCCAGACCTAACTGCCATTTTGTGACGTATTACAGTTACATTTTTCACACAGTGACGTCACTTAGCAAACTTTGCTGTATGCTGCTTCGTGATTAACTCTTCGGGTCCTTTTCACTTTAAATTCTGTGTCATATTCTTCTGCTATATTAATAATTAGTATTATATCATCCCGTAATTTTCTTATTAATGACTATTTATCATTAAATAAGCTCACTGTTATTTTATGTGTGGCCATTTAGGATAATATCGTTTCACATTTATCCTATTTATAAATAAGGTCGCACGAGGCAACATTAAGAGAATAATCCATACATGAATAAGATAAATATGAGACGATATTTAAAAAAAATAGTTATAAATAAGACAACTATAAGAAGATTTATAACTAAATATTCATAAATAATATTACTATGAGACGATATATAACTAAATATTTATAAATAAGATAACTATGTGACGACATATCATTAACTATTTATAAACAAGATAACTGTAAGGCGACATTAAGACCTGGTGGAATTGATGTTAGCTCACTTGCCTGTCAAGATTATAATCCAGGCTCAATCTCACCCAGAGGCAGGGTGTTTTCACCGACCTCTGAGGATCTGGGGTCGACCCGGCTTCATAAAACTGGACGCTGGGTAGTTATCAGAATAGCTTTGGTAGACGGCGTCAATCCGTTACCCCACTTCATATGTCTTGACCTAGAATATGTAACAGCTTGACACTTCCCACACGAACGACAGTAGCTGATGTAGGCTTCTCTTTGTGTTTTTATGATATAATTTCCGCATGTGTCTGATTTTGATACAGGTTAAATTTTGTAAACAAGATGGCGCTGTTGAGTCTTACAACAATTGGAGAGTCCCTAGCACTTGCCACAGAGACATCAGCCACCATGTTAAGTCCAGTAGATTTAGAAACATTATATTACAACACGTCACATATCTTCATTGTTTATTGCTTATCACGTGATGTTGGGTCCAGAATCTGGATTCTACCTGTTTGATTCATCCCATGGACGCAGAGGTGTTTCCAAGGCACCAGGGCCAGGTTCTATACTGACCAAGACCTACTAATACGTCCTAGTCGTGCATCCTGGTGTCGGATGTATGAGATTGTTTGCTCAACAACAAAGAGAGACAGGATGATAAGTTCATCTTTCTCTATGTGATCCTGCCCGTTATAATCAATTAAGCGAGCACTGGCTAAAATGCTTGATTTAATAAATAGAGTTTCGGAGAACCAAAGAATTCCTTCAGGGAACAATGTAACGTTTCCATGAAAGCCAACACTATCTATTTGGGGGTTCCTTGTCCTCTCTTCTCTCAGCTAATTGATTAATATCTAGGGTGTGTCTTATTGAACTACTGACTACGACAAGAAAATACTCAAAGGAGGAAATGACCTCTTACATAATTTATTAAAACATAAACATGGGATTATGGTCATTCAATACATTAACAACATCAATTTCAATTAGTAATATGCATCAATAGGTGTTCATACAAGTACAAGAAATTTAATATCCCTGGATGCCTTGAAATATACATTTTACTGACATAATTTCATTTCATTTGGGCGAGACTATCTGAACTAGCTTATCCTAGTTGTACTTCAGGGTGCCTGGATCTCTGATGCCACTAATTCTTTGAGCTTGTGTTACGTTCTCCTAATGAGTGATAATTATCTCCCTGGGTATTAGGGTAGTAGTTGTTTCCTTACACTCCAGCTAAGTTACCTCTATTACTGGGCTAAGAAACTGCTTGCATGTGAGTTCTGTTTGGGATACTGTTCTGCATCACTTTGTCCAGATACTTCACTCACAAAAGAAAAGTCAGGCCTGGATTTTAGATTCAGTCAAGCTGCTACTTTCACCAAGTTCCTGCATTCAAAAGTGCTGCATTCAAACTAGTCAGGTCTGGATCTAGTGGTACTTAAGCCACTATCTGAAATTTCAGCAACCAACATACATCTAATCATACCATTAGAAATGTCATGCTGTACTCTCCTAAGTAACCAACAAGTGAAATCAATAAAATGAATCTTGTTCCTAGAGAAAGTTAAACATAGGAGAAAGATAGTCTTGGTGTTCTCAATGAGTTATCACCAACATAATTATTTTCTCTCCATCCAATGTTCCACTATCAAGTGTTCAAGGTTTAACTAGCAGATGTACAGTCTCATCTCCACCTATGCCTGTCCTCGGGTCTCCTAGTTAAGTAATACCTTGACTGATTTGGAATAGACAACTATGTTGACCATTCTCTTCTGTACCTAGTTATCTTCTCTACCTCGTCTTCCAATTAAAGAAAAAAGGTCTCATACATCAAGGGTTTTAATAATTGTTCCCCATTGCATGAATATTTGCTTATAAACAGTATAAGTACATCATGTTATCCATTTTGGTATAGTATTCAGGTGAATTCTTTTCTAATCAAAAGTTTTAAAGCGAGTATATTCCCTCCTCTTCACCGTGTCTATAATATGCTTGTACTTCATTTATCATTATCATTCTATTATCATCATCATTACAATCATTATCATTATATCATTATTATCATCACCATCACCATCACCATCATCATCATCATCATCATCATCATCATCATCATCATCATCATCATCATCATCATCACAATCATCATCATCATCAACATAATCATCATCATCAACATAATCATCATCATCATCATCATCATCATCAACATTATCATTACACTCATCATTATGGTTATTACAATCACCATCTCATTATCATTACATTCGTCAGGACTCTAGCCCATCGTTTGTAACATGAGTGATCTATAACACAAAATGAGGTTTTGGTTAAGATAAAAATCAGATGCTTGTAGTACGTGTGATGTGTAATATGGTTTGTGTCCCTTAGGGCACAAAACCAGATAAAGGTACCATAAGTTATATATTATACAAAGTGTCGTGATGCGTCGGAGTGTACTAAATGATTAATTGGTTTGGGCTATGCCGAACATATTCTCTGCCGATAGACAGGATATTATATATCAAAGTTGCCTTCTATCATGAGATTGATTGTTAGCTTATACACTTCTTAGCATGTAACTTTATTCACTCATTCTCAGACATGATTCTCATTCTTGCGTGTAAGATAAGTAATTATGCTGATGTGATTTCCCAATGCAAACTTTAAATGTTTACCACCATTGGCGTAGCAATGAGATCTCAATCATTTATCAGACACAATCATATCTGTATGGATGACAATCAAGCATATTATGTGTTTACGCAGAATACATTAAAAGATTCAACAACAATGACATTACAATGGAATCTCATCCTTCATCAGAAATTATAAAATTTCCTGGATGATAATTAAGCCTATTGATGTGTTTTTACAAATGATACATCCACATCTGTTTACCAATAATGACATCGCATATTAATGTGCACAGACATGCTCTCAGCAATGACATAGATTTATATGATCATTAGGCCTAATTATTTTTCCCCGAGTTTCCATCCTATTTCAGGATACTGCGGTCAACATCAGCATCTTTCAGCTGTATGTTGATTCCTAGGCTAGATTGCGCTCATCAGCATGCCACTACTTTCTGAGCTACCGGTTCCATACTCTCATAAGTCACTGGCGCGACTCAAACCGCTTCCAATTCTCGTGCGCTCACGTCAACCACGAGAGTAATCGGGGTTACGAAGAAAGCTGCTAACTCCTCGGCCAGGGAGACCGGTAGGCCTAATTATGAGAGTCATAAATGATGCTTCCTCATGTTTAACAATAATGAAAATACACATGGATCCCCACATGCTCTCATAGAGTTATGTGATATGCACATTCATTATCATGTGTCATAACAATTCTTGCATGGCGGTTGATTAAGCATTATTATGTGGCACACATATACATTTGTCTCACCCTATGGTTGCTTTACCCTTCACACAAATTATGATACCTCTAGGAATTTATTTACCTCTCAGGTGTTCATGGGATTTAAAAAAAAAAAAACTACTTGTTTATTCATGTGCTCATGTCAAAAAAATCTACTTGACTAATTCACATTACACTAATTTGTCTTACCAGTGTTGGCACATGTAAACTAGTTTTTTTTTTTTTTTTTACTGAACTAAGTATTACGTAGCTTTTAAATCTTTAGTTACTCACCAACTCCTAAATTACTGCTGATTGAGTTTACTACTTAAGAATAAGATGTACAACTAAGTCTAATGCTTACACATTAAATAAGTTGTTTACTAAAAGAAAAGGAAACTCACTGGATTGCCATAATGTACAGTTTATCCATAAACTATGGTAACTGAATGTAAAATTATTTAGTTTCTACTAAATTAATGTCTTAAGAACTAACCACATGGTTTACACCAATTTGACTTACCAATTCTTCTTGGGGAAAAGACTCACAGACTAAACTTAAATTTAAAACATTATTGTTTTACCTTCATTTCAAATGAAATGGCTTCACAACACATTGGCGACAGGTTTCGAATCTGATTTCGATGTCTTTGTTGGCTGAGACTTTCCTCCTCTTAGTAATCAAACTATGTTATATTTTACTATTTGTTTGGGAGGATGCTCTCACTCCATCAACTTTCTCAGCTCTTTTCTGTCCCGTGCGTGGTTGGTGTAAACAGGCCGTGTTCCGGTCTTTCGTCTCTTTTATGTACCTTTTCCCGATTCCAGTTTTTGGTATCTCGCCGAACTGGGTCTGTTATTGTAAAATGCTTGGATTTTCCGCAAGCGGAACAAACTATCCCTGTTGCGGTGTCAATACTCAATTTGTTGTACGGAGAAATATTTACAGCACGTTACGGCTTGTGAAAAATTATACCACACCTGGGTAATAGGTCCCTTCGGGGTCCAGGCTAACGTAGTGGTATCGCTGATTCTTCCGAAGTCGGAGAGTATCTGCCTGCACGGCTAGGAACCACTGTTCTGCACACCAATTAGTCAGACATGGGACAGCGGATACTCACGCAAACCTCAGGTCCTGTATGACATCACATTGATGTTGGATAGCAGGATGTCTTCATCCGACATACAGGACTTCACGCTGGAGTTTACAGCGAGCGAAGACAAGCAAGCATTCATCCCAAACATCTGATGGATCGAGGATATACGAACAGTATATTTATCCTTAGCGCCCGTTGTCTGGATAGTAAGCAGGGTGCACATGATGTTCCATCTGTCTTCTTCGTCGTCTTCGTGCATTCACAGGTGTCATCTTCCTCGGCGTTCAGCGTTTACACATCTAATCCGGCATGGGTCATCGACAACACGGCGCGGCGGAGGTCTTCATGAGTCTTACACAATCTGTCTTATAGGACAACTCCCGTGAACCAGAAACCCATTCTCTGGCTGGCAAATTCCAGATGTATTCTAAGATGTTCTATGGATGAAAATAATAATGTGCTTTCAGTAAACATAGTGGGACGCAGAAGTGTTTTCAAGGCACTAGGGCCGGGTTTTACACTGGCCAAGACCTACAAACACGTCTGAGTCGTTCGTCCTGGGCAACAGGTCCCTTCGCGATCCTGGCTAACATAGAAGGATTGCTGATTTTTCCAAAGTCAGGGACTATCAGCCGGTACAGCGAGGAACCACCAGTCTGCACACCAATAAGCCAGACATGGGACAATGGATACTCACGCAAACCTCAGTCCGGTATGCCATCACACTAATGTTGGACAACAGGATGTCTTCATCCGACATACAGGACTTCACGCTGGAGTTCACAGCCAGCGAACGCAAGCAAGCAGTAAACATAGTTCGTCAAATGTCTCCCATCTCCTTGGTGATTTTGCCGGAGACATCTGGATTCAACAAGTGCATTTTTGTTGGTCCTGGTATATTGGAAATTCCAGCGTTGAGTGGTCAGCTGTCAATTTGTGCGGCCCTAAAGATATCGGTCAGTAGTATCAATGGTTAACTTATAAAGAAAGATGTTATTTGAGCTTGTTGTGGCAAACTAGACATGCACACCTCCTTACTATCCAAATGACATGAATAAATTGGATTTAGAAGTTAAGATTGTATGGGAAAGATTGTATCTGCTCGATTTCTAACTGATCGAGTCTGTTGGTGCTGACTGTGAATCTTGTGTGAGTTCTCAAGTATGACTTGGAGAAAGATGAATTAATAACACGAGACATGCTCACTGACAATAACAAGCTGCTTACAATGCCAAAGGAACAGGACAATTAAGCAGCTGTGGTCACCCTGCCGGTCTATAGACAAGACACGACACGTGATGTCTCCACCCTGCCAGTCTATAGACAAGACACGACACGTGATGTCTCCACCCTGCCAGTCAATAGGTAAACAGAACACGAGATGTCTCACAATGGCAGTCTAGAGACAAGACAGTACAGGACACGATATTTTTCCACCCTGCCAGTGTATAGACAAGAGAGTACAGGAGCTGTCTTCATCCTGATAGTCTATAACATAAATCTACAGCTGCTATAATGATTTCTCTCTTTCTCTATATCTGATATTTCTTTTCTTTCTTAATGTACGCTTGATAACTAGACTTGCCGTTCTACGCGCATCAGATGATGTACTTTCTATTTTATAATCACCTCCTTTTTACAAAATTTAAAGGAATAAAGGCGAGAGAAAGACAGAGAGAGAGAGAGAGAGAGAGAGAGAGAGAGAGAGAGAGTCGACTTCATTGCACCAGGTTTTATCCCGTATGGCTCAGTCTTTTGCCACAGAAAGGTCTGTCGAAAGTCTCGCACAGAGCACGAACTCCGTAGCTCCAGTGACGATCCCCAGGAGTCTCCAAGAAAATGTCACCCCTTAACTGAATGGTGAAGTCCAGAAACGAACCTACAACATTCGGAGCACGAAGCACGGGCGTTAACCACTTGGCCACGTAGACCACCATGCTCTTCACCAGTCTTGGTTGTCTGTTACCGGAGTCTGTGTATTGTTGCCCTCTTAAAGATTGAGTCAATGATTGCCTGAGGAAAGACTATATCCTCTATTTCATTTCTATACTTCATTGTATGTTCTTCAATAGCCACAGTGCTTCATACATCTGGATTCAACTGGGTATTTGAATTTCTACAGAATTAAATCAGTACCTGCATTTGTAATGTTTACAAAGAGAGTTATATTAGAAAGTACAGTGTTTCTGTTGACAAATATGTTACAGTAGTAGAGAGGCTCCAACTTCACAGCAACAGGTTTCACCATAATAGCCCCGTTCCAGTGCCAGCGAAATCCACAAGAATGGCTCATCATTGTCTCCTGTGAAGAAAACAGTAGCTTCAACAAAACAGAATCGCCAGTGTACCCACAGCAAACCGTCTTTCACTTTAATATGAAGTTCATTGTCTAAAGAGGACAGCAGTCCGAACAGTCCACACACGCATTATCGCATAAGGCAGCCGCTTGAGTGCCAGCAACAAGCGTTCTCCATTTTCTGAATCTACACCAAATCGCAGTTACGGTGGACACAAACATGAATACATTTTGAAAGAAATTCATAGTTCACAGTTTGGCACCAAGCACTTGGCTAATTAAATGGGCGACGAAAGCAGGCTCCACAAGTGCTAGCATGGAAACATGCACTAGTTAAAATGTGCCCAGAGGATATCAGCTTCTCAATGTCTTACAGGGCAGCCTACTTATTCGCAATATTGTACCAATGTCTGCTTTATAATTATCACCATGTGCACTGCCACCCTTGTCAAACTGCTGCAAAATAATCCTAAATGGAACAGACAAACATCGACTGCAACTAAAGCCATCACCGTGTCAAAAAGGCATACTAACTTCATGAAACTGGTAATATTTTTCTATGTAGTATTTAGTCTTTGCTATGCACCGAAAGATGTAATTTTCGTTATGTCAGTAATTGATCTTCATAATGGAGATGACGGGAAACATAACTGTTCTCAAGCTGGGCTTCTGCTGCTTCTCAGTCCAGATGGAAAGATAGCAATCATCGTTTGTTTTTATTTGGATAACATTGAGTTCAAAGTTTAAAGATGTTTACCAGACGTCTTGTGTTTGCCAAACAATGAATTCAGAGTTCTCAGATACTGTACTGCACATGATGTTGAGTAATTCAACTGAATTTATTTATATTAGATTTACAAGTTAATGTTGGGATATTACCTGGACCAGCAGCTTTCCAGTCATAGAGAAGTGTGTTAGTTTGTCTAATTCTTTTATACGGTCCTTCACAGTTGTTATGTGTTTGTTCAACAAATCACAGTCAAACACTGCAACGTTACTTTTACTCCTAGGTCGACCACTATAAAATAAGCACGAGAAATTGTCTAGGAAAGTAAAGGTTGCCTGTGTCAAAGTGGCCACATCAGCCATCCAGTGCGGATTGGTCTATAAAATATGGATCTAGCACCGAATACTTATTGTGTCTTAAGGTCTGTAAAAAGGACTTTCATTTTATTTACTTACCATTTATCCAATACACTTCAAGGTGTGCTAAGGAATGTTTACTGTACTGTTGAATCTAAGTTAAGGGATGTTAAACATATAAATATGAATTGGATGAACATTCATTGGTGGCACATGCTAATATAAATTAGACCTTCATGCTAAGAAATGGAGAAATACTACCTAGGGCTAGACTTGACAATGCATCTAAAGTTAAAATAATATTCTCGCACACTGAATGCCTGGTGGGTGTTCGTGCTCCTTTGTGCACATGCTTGTCTGTGTTTATGTTTGTGATTCTTCATATTCCTGAGGCTTCATGCTCCCGAGTCTTCATACTCCTGGGTCTTCATACTCCTAAGTCTTCATACTCGTGAGTCTTCATACTCATGAGTCTTCATACTCCTGGGTCTTCATACTCCTGAGGCTTCATGCTCCCGAGTCTTCATACTCCTGTATCTTCATACTCCTGGGTCTTCATACTCCAGAGGCTTCATGCTCCCGAGTTTTCATACTCCTGAATCTTCGTGTTCCTGGGTCTTCATACTCCTGAATCTTCATTCTCTAGTCTTAATGTTCCTGAGTCTTCATACTCCAGAGCTTCATGTTCCTGAGTCTTCATACTCCTGAATATTCATGCTCCTGAGTCTTCATACTCCTGAACATTCATGTTCCTGGGTCTTCATGTTCCTCAGTCTTCATGTTCCTGAGTCTTCATACTCCAGAGTCTTCATGTTCCTGAGTCTTCATACTCCAGAGTCTTCATGTTCCTGATCTTCATACTCCTGAATATTCATGCTCCCGAGTCTTCATACTCCTGAATATTCATGTTCCTCAGTCTTCATGTTCCTCAGTCTTCATACTCCCGAGTCTTCATATTCCGAAGTCCTCATGCTCCCGAGTCTTCATACTCCAGAGTCTTCCTTCTCCAGAGTCTTCATGTGCAACATATCCAGGCAAACCTTCTGGCCTAGAGAGACAACAGTGGAAGATAAACTCTATGGACCGCTGAGTGAACTAAAAAACACTGTTAGATTCTTACAAGAGACAACATTGCAGTTATAGACATATTTCAAGCGAACGAAAGAAGAAGAAGAAATATTCCGGAGTCTCATACTCCTGGGTCTTCATACTCCTGAGTCTTCGTACTCCTGGGTCTTCTTGTTCCTGGGTCTTCATACACCTGAGTCTTAATACTCCTGAGTCTTCATTCTCCAGAGTCTTCATGCTTCTGGGTCTTCATACTCCTGAGTCTTCATGTTCATGAGTCTTCATACTTCTGAGTCTTCATACTGCTGAGTCTTCTTACTCATGAGCCTCCATGCTCCTGAGTGTTCGTGTTTGTGGATGTTCATACTCCGGAGTCTTCATACTCCTTAGTCTTCATGCTCCCGAGTCTTCATACTCATGAGCCTCCATGCTCCTCAGTCTTCTTACTCTTGAGTCTTCATGCTCCTGAGTCGTCATGTTCCCGAGTCTTCACACTCCTGTTTCTTCATACTCCTGAGTCTTCATACTCCCGAGTCTTCATACGCCTGAGTCTTCATACTCCCGAGTATTCATACTCCTGAGTCTTCATACTCCTGAGTCTTCATGCTCCTGAGTGTTTGTGATTGTGGATGTTCATACTTGTGGATGTTCATGCTCCCGGGTGTCCATTCTTGTAGATGTTCATTTTAAATAAATCTATACAGTTATCCATGCTCTGCAACAAATTCAGTGGAACTTTAATGAACCGATTGATCGTTGCCTGAAAAAAAGTCACAATATAGTCAACGTATGTGGCAGCGCATGGCGTGGTTGAAGAGAACTCACGTACACAACCTAACAGCTTTGTGAGGTCAGCTGACCATAACGCTGTCATGTGGTATATGTGAAAATGACAATAAGTAAACTACGGGATCCCACTCCACACCGGGAGTGTTAGGTATAAGGTGCTAGTGTATATTTTTTCTTTAAACAACCGTCACTCGACTCGATGATGATGTGGGCAAAATCGCGACCACCACCTTTATTTCTCAGAAAAGTTCTTGGTACCAATTTTAGACTGGGTCGAACTTGGAGATAGATTAATGGAAAAAAAAATATCATCATTAGCATCATCATCATCATCATCATCATCATCATCATCATCATCATCATCATCATCAAGTGTCCTGCCAGCTGGCGTAGGCGTTCATGGTTCTCCACAGATCTCGGTCTTTGGTGTCCTGGATCATCTATGCTGACGATATTCATCCAAGCCATCGCCCATCATCATTTCTCTTGGTCTGCCTCTGCCTCTCTTCCCCTCGATCTTCCCAGTTGTCCCGGTGTTCTCCAATACCAGTCTTCTCATCACATGACCAAAGAAAGCTGTTTGTCTCTTTATTATTGTCGCTTATAATGTTCTAGTTTCATTAGTTTCTTTCAGGCAATCGTTGTTAGTTACTCTGGCAGTCCAAGAAATTCGCAACATTCGTCTCAAAAACCAGCTGTTGGAAAATGTACAGAAACCTGACGTTATATTTAAATAATCATATAGTAAAGTTGTATTGAAGAAAAATAAATATTCCAGTCTCAAATGGAATTCGAACAGAAGACTATCTGGCCAGTAAGCCAGTGAAATAGCCATTGCGGTATAGAGGCTCCCGAATATAAATGAACCCACATAAATATTGCTTTATTCGACATCCTAAAATAAAAGCTGCTGAAATAAATTTCTACCGATGCCAGCATTAATATGACCCTACAGTTTTGAACGACAAGCAATTACCAAAGGCACTACCACGAAGACAGTGCTTCATAATAATGATTTGCACAGATAAATTTTACTCTAGACTAGAAACAAAGAGAATAATGTAAATCTTTAAATAAAGCCAAGTAATACATTCTCTGTAATGTAGGATTTCAAATAACTGTCCTTACAGAATCACGCAATACAACTTTACTATATGATTAGTAAAATACCACGCCAGATTTCTACACATTTTCCAACAACAGATTAATTTGTATGCACTGCTGCACACAGACATCATACGACCGAAGTCTGAAATTATTGCTACCTCCTAACGTAATGACACACCTGGCGATCCTTTCTGATTGTATATTATTCTAATAATAAATGGCAAGTAAACGCTAGATTCGATGCTGGGAACATCCAATTTTGTGTGCGTGATTACTGTTCCTTCCGACTGCATAAATGTGGGAACACCTTGACGTTTGTTGGACGATATTTATCTATTTAATAAAGTGTGATTTGCACCACTAGTAGTTATTTGATCAATATTTATGTCTTTAATAAAGTGTGACTTTCACCAAGGGTATTTATTGGATCAATATTTAAGAACAGCCAGCGTTTCGCACTTCTCGCTAAAGGGGGGAAAACGAGTAATTTGTGTTTTGTTTGGCTATTCATTCGCTGGCTATTCATGGGTAGTGCACACGTGCTAATACTATTACAAAGTAGTTGCTGCTAGTAGTGACTGCACTCGACTGGTTTCTGTGTGAGGACTAGCTTTCCCGTTACTAATGTCCCCTGCCATCAGGCAAACCCGTCTCCGACTTCTGAGGTACTTGTAATTTATATCACCAAGTCAAAGGAGAGAAATGTTTTTTGTTCATCAAGAATGATGATGACCATTCATTTCATGTTATGAGAAGAGATGAATTGGAGAACTTGGTGACAACTGGTAAGATCGAAGGGAAGAGACCAAGGGCTCTTGTAGTCCTGTTTACTTCACAAGTGACTGCAACCTTGCGTAATGATGTACACCACGAATTTCGGTCTTTGGCAGCAGTCTCCCAAGTTTCATGATGAAATCCAAAAGATTTTTGTGAGATCTTCAGAGTGTCTTTAAAGCGTTTCCTCTGACCGCCTTGAGAGCGTTTACCACAAGGCAGCTCGCCGTAAAAAAAAAAAATCCGTTTAGGGAGCCCGTGATCTGGCATTCGAGACGAGTGACCAGCCAAGGGAATCTGATTCTTCATTAGTAGAGTGTGGATACTGGGCATGGACCCTCTTTCTAGGACGTTAGTGTCTGGGATCTTGTCTTGCCATTTAATCTTCAATAGCTTCCTAAAGCAGACTGTGTGGAAGTGGTTTATTTTCCTAGCATGTCGCTGATAAACAGTCCAGGTTTCACAAGCATATTGCAGTGTGGATAATACGACTGCTTTGTAGACTTTCAGCTTTCCATTTCTGTCCCACACATTCTTGTACAGTCTGCTGAGGGCCGCGCTGGCCTTAGAGATTCTTGCATTCACTTCGTCATCAATTGTGGCAGCTTGTGACACTGTGCTGCAAAGATAGGTGAATTTTTCCACAACACTTAGTCCAAGATTATTCACTGTGATATTCGGCTCGGTGTGATTATTCCCTGGAGCTGACTGATACATAACTAGTCTTCTCCAAGTTGATATTGAGCCCAAAGTTGGCACAGGCATGTGAGAAAGCTGAAACATTGTGTTGCATGTCTGTCTCAGAGTTGAAATTTAGAGCGCAATAATTAGCAAACAGGAGCTCTCTGACGGTGTCGCTGGTAGTTTTGGCTTTAGCTTTCAGCCTTCTGAGATTGAACAACTTTCCATCCATGCGGTAATTAATGTCTATTCAAATGTCGTTGTTTTCGAAGGCATTCGTCAGCATAGCTGAAAACATGAGGCTGAACAGTGTTGGTGCCAGGACACTTGCTTCACTCCATTGGTGACAGGAAAGGGCTCAGAAGGTTCGCTATTTTCTTGTTCTCTTACCTGCATACCATCATGCATCATGAAATAACCGCACTATTTGGACAAACTTTCGTGGACATCCGTATTTCGCCATAATCTTCCACAGTCCTCTGCTTTCTGTACCAAACGCTTTGGTAAGATCAATGAAAGTGGAGAACATTTTGGAGTTCTGTTCCTGACATTTCTCTTGCAACTAACTGCCTTGCAGCGAAAATCGTGTCAACAGTTCCTCATTCATTTCTGAAGCCACACTGACTCTCAGGAAGAAAACCTTGGTCGAGATGGGCTGTGAGGTGATTGAGAAGAATTCTGGCGAGTATCTTCCCTGCAATTTAGAGCAAGGCGATGCCTCGGTGGTTGTCACATTATTTGGCGGTTTCCTTTACGTTTGTAAAGATGGACTATTGACGCGTCCTTGAAATTGTGTGGCATGGTCTCGTTGACCCATATGTTTATAAAGACTTGGTGAAGCTGGTCTATTAGAATCGGTCCACCTGCTTCATATATCTCTGTCGGAATAGAGTCAGGACCAGGCACCTTGCCACTGGAAAGTTGCTGGATGGCTTTGCTTACTTCCACTGTGGTTGGCAGGTTAGTAAGACTATTATTAGTGGGGGAGTGAGAAAGGCATTTGATGGAATCATCATTGATGGATGAGGTTGCATTTAAGATGTTGCTTAAATGTTCTGCCCAGCGTTGAAGGATTTCTTTCTTATCGGCGACCGATGTTCCCCCATCTGCACTAAGGAGGGGAACTATGCCTGGGGATGTCAGACTATAGACCGTATTCAGTGAATCATAGAAGTTTTTCATATCATGTCTGTCAGATATGCCTTGAATATGATCAACTTTGTTGCTCAGCCAGGAGTCTCGCATGTGCCGAAGTTTCTGCTGCACTACACTCCGGATGTTATTGAAGGATTGTTTTGGGTCATTCAAATATGCCTTGTGGAGGAGTTTCTCGGCCAACAATCGGTTGATGTCTTCGGAATTTTCATCAAACCAATCTTTATGCTTCCGGGGGGTTGGACCAAGGTTTTCCATAGCAGTGGTGTAAATTGTGACCTTTAGGGCTCTCAACTCTGTTTTCCGCATTTTGTTTAGCTGCTGCACTGGGCTTGCGGCTGTCATCCAACATATTTTCAAACAACAGCTGCGTTTTTTTTAAATACTGTTTAGAAAAACATCTACATAAAACTATACACGTATAAAGGCTACTTATCTGTTGTGAAGAGAGGGCTGCCTTGTTATGGACTCGACATGTGTCATCAAGCGATGCTACAGGCATTCAGGGATAAACTTCTCTCGCACCACACAAAAAGACTTGTCAGTCGTACGAGAGGAATTGATTACACATTTTATTGCCACTGGCTCTTACAATACATAAATGCACAAAACTGTCTCTAATGAATCACACATGAATACACAGAACTTCCTATCTCTAGTCGTCCCTAGCCCTACTGCTAAATCTATCTATTCACTTAAAGAACGACGCATCGACTCTAAGCGATGTGTCCGCTACGAAGTCCGTCCCCTGTCTGACAATCCTCCGCGTCCTGATTACACAGCACGCGGAGGGTCTTCATGCGCACTTCGGCTTTTGCGTGCTACATCATTCCACACGCTTAGAGTAGTAAGCCTACTCTTGAGTTCTATTCCAAGTTCTTGGTGTCTATCACGTTGAGGTGATTACACCGTGACCAGAGTGCTTACCCTCTGGTTGACACTTACGTGTCTCATGAGAGAACTGTTGATAGTTCTCCTCCCTATCTACTCCCTACACCTACCCTGCCCTCTTGTTGGGGCACTGAGTTACCTCTAATCTACTTGAGGTAGACCACTCATTCAGGGTGGTCTTCCCTCCTATGTATTCTAGTCTTTGACACATGTGTAACACGTTCCTCGTATGTACGTGAAAGAGAATAACTATTGCATTTCTAATGTCAAAAGACCCTATTTGACATATGGACAATCGTTCAGTGGAGCATGAATGATATAATAATATCACCACTAAGATAGTTATCAGTTGTCGTAACTTTGGTTCGTTTCATTCCCGGAAAACGGCAAAAGTGACAGCTACAAACCGTGTCATTTCAGTGGTATATGACTAGTGGCAACGGTCTGCGTAATGCCCATGCACCATCTGTAGTGGTTTCAGTGGTCTGTTTAATTCCTAGGCTTGAGTAAAGGATTATAGTAGGCCTACTTAATGAGAGTGCACTTTCAATAAGAGTAGTATCGGTGTGTGTGTGAATTCCGTGGAATATTTATGGCTAATATACTAATACTTTTCTTTCTTGTTAAATATATGTTGCAGTTGCATTGATCCGTTTCTTTCTTATTTTACATCTGTATTTGTTGCATCTATCCATTTCTTCCTTATGGTACAACTGTATTTATTGCATCTATCCATTTCTTTCTTATAGTACATCTTTGTTTGTTTTATCGATCCGTATTTTTCTTGTGGTACATCAGAATTTGTTGTGTCGATCCATGTCCTTCTTTTGGTACATCTGTAATTGTTGTATTGATCTGTTTCTATCGTGTGGTGCATGAGTATTTGTTGTGTCGATCCATTTCTTTCTCGTGGAACATCTGAAGTATTTGCATCCATCAGTTTGATTGTTGTAAGATATACGTAATAGACATCTATCCGTTTTCTATGTATGAGAGCCTGTAATAGTCGATCAATCAGTTTCCTATCTGTGAGAAATGTTTAACAGTGCACCCATCCATTTAATTCTTGTGAACCCCCAATAACACTAGTATTGATTTGCTTCATTGTTGCGAAACATACAAGCTGCCATATTTATTCTACAGTGAAATCGTGCTTTCAGGTGCCATAGTAATATCTACCCAGACCATCCAGATCAAATTATAACGTACTTTTACCATCATGGACAAGAGTCACATTTTATGCAACAGAACCCCAGAACAAACAATGACAGTGATACATAATCCATTGGATAATTTCATAAATATTACAATTGCCATATCAAGCATTCCACAACGTGCTGTTCTAAGTAATGAGCTGTTATCCTACTTTTTGTTCATCAACTTCTGGGGACCTGGACAATGTGTCGCTGTTTTGGGTTTACTACTTAATGTTCTGAACATGATCCTATTCTTCAAGCAAGGCCTGCGAGATTCAGTCAACATAAGCCTTCTTGCCCTGGCTATATCAGACTTGGGGTCGCTGCTGTTTCTGTTTGTCCTAAACTTATTTTGGACCCCATCTTTCAGGAGTCTGGATTTGTCCTACAGTCCCCAACATCTCCTGTACTTTATGTTCTGGCTGCACGTTCTGTTTACTCGAGTCACCACTGGCACCACGGCCTGGATAACCTTTGAACGATGTCTGTGCATTGCCTCCCCTTTAAAGGTGAAGACAGTTGTGACCCCTAGTAGAACGGTAGCCTACATCTATGTCCTCTATGTAACCATGGCAGCCTCGGTCGCTCCTATATTTTACACAACGAAAATGACAATGATATTTGATAGAACCAGAAACAAGTCGGTGCTGGGGTATGTAAAAATCGCCAATAGAGAGATCGAAGGTGTGACTTATGCGGTCAACAACATATTCCCAAACCTATTCTTGATATTCATCGTCGTGTGTACAAGCATACTCGTGCAAGCACTTCAGAAAAATGCAAAGATGCGGCAGCGAATGATGTCAACAAACAAGACAGCTCTGGTTTCAACCCGCGAAGCCAAAGTTGCCAAACTGGTCACCATTATTTCACTCGTCTTTATCTTTTGCTACGCTCCAAACACAGTCTTAGGCATCATGCCGCTAATCGATCCTGAGATGAGGATAGATAAAAGTAGGGGAACTGTTTCTATTGCCATCTCATCTTTCATGCTTCTTTTAGAAAGCATTAATGCTGGTTCCAACTTCTTCATCTACATCACCATGAGTTCAAAGTTCAAAGCAACATTCCGAGAAGTCTTCTGTGGATTCCACACAAACACTGAAGAAGAAAGTGGCCATGAAATGCTCGAAACGTGATGCGCTAACTTCATGTGTCATTGATAAATATCCTGCAGAAAATAACATCCAGTGTGTCTATGGCAGACAACAGAGATTTGAAGCGTCTTGTTCGTCAATGCCTGCTTCAGACACGACACCGAAATCAGACGACGCTACATGGCGATTGATGGCTAGGTCTCTGTACAAATAACTGAGTTATGTGAATACGCATACTTGTATTAAGTTTAAATTATTACAGTGTGCTCTCCGTTATCCGTTGATAGCTCTAACTGCGATCATGCGTGCTCCGATCTTCACCTCAACTATAGAACAGCTAATTGTATGAGGCGTATTTTTAATGACTGTGCAAAGTTCTGTAACGTTCATGCAACATAATAGGTAAATACAAAACTTGGACCTGCAATATTTTAAAACACTGCACAGTCATTAAAAATACACCCTGCATCAATTCAGTATTGGTTGTTTATTTACTTTTCTCTTCTTTCCAGACTGAGTGGATCCCTACGTCTCCTCCCGTATTCTGACAACTCGGCGATCCACATCCATTAAACTCCACTCAGAACAGATTCTTACTTGGCACGGAACGATTCTGCTCAACCCTTGGCTAGCCTTCTTCCGTTTACAGTAAATGTGCCAGTAGTTTGTCAATTCGTTCACTACCATCAACTCCAGCCTAATGGCTAATATCCTGTCTGTGTATTTTTACAACACAGTCCGACATGTGTTACATAGGACCATAATCGAAGCACTGGAACCAACGATACGTGTTGTAAGCAGCGACCAAGTAGAAATGGCGTGAGAATGGCTGCTGGTCATGCAGACAACTGTAGCTGCTAAATTCAACCAATCATTAACCAGTATACAAACAGTTTGTTATGACTTGGTTCAGGGTATTTGCTCCGTTGGGTAGAAGAGAGGCAGAAGTAAACGATGATCCAAGCAACTACGAGGGCGGCTTCAAATGAAAACCTGAAATTTGTTTTTTTTATTTGGTGAATACATTCTGACAAAGTACAGAACAAATATATTGTGTTTCAATGTAGTCACCACTGCGTTCAATGCAAGTCCTCTAGTGCCGATGAAGTGCTTGGATTCCTATAGAAAAATGGACTCTGTAAGCACTACTCCGTGTACCTAACCCAGTCTGTCACAGAAGTCACGCCGTTTTGAAACTTCCTACTCCACGTATACGCTTGCGAGAATAACAGCCAATGAGCTTCTATAAGTTTCACTCCTGCACTGATTTTTAAAAATAATTAAAATCGGATAACATAATGCTGCTCCTCTTTGGTGCTTGTCAAAAGTGGGGCGGCCATCTTTAAACTGTACTTATAACATCGCAGTATTCGTCTGCATCGTGATGTCACGTGCTTAATATTCTAGACATCCTAACAACAATATTGACAGGTTACAAGACAATGGCAAGGTTATTGTAATTTCTATCACACTTTTAAGGTTTTCATTTGAAGCCCCCTAGTATTATGTTCAAAGAACACAATCTCTCAAGAATAGGTTATATTAATTTGTTTGTAATTCAAACTTATCCTGCCTCTAACATAAATTCATCTTAAGTTTGAAAATTACTACAACCAAATGCATTTTAATTTCCCATTCATTGTTTACAAATCTAAACATCTGATGTTGGGCGATTAATCCGTGTACTAATTACACGTTTTCTCTTGATAATTTCTTGTCGTTTGAAAACGTAAGAGGTTATGTAAGTAAGTAGATTAGGAAACAGACATCCAGACAAGAGGATATCGGTGTATAAATCATGCGTGTGTATTAATGTACCAAACCAAACAAACAAAGAAACCGCAATGAACCACAAAGATGCTCCTAACTAAAATTTAAGTAGTTTTTATTGTTTAGGTATACATCATCCTCAGAAAGCAATGGAAAACTACTGAACGTAAACTTGTCAATAAATCACAACAGAAAAAAAATGCTGGTGTTGACCGCAACGTTCTGTAAAGTATATACAACTAACTTATATATATATATATATATATATATATATATATATATATATATATATATATATATATATATATATATATATATATACACATGGCTTGTAGAAACACTGAAGTGGAATGCCAGCAACGTAGTTTTACTTAATGCCGACTTGAAGGCTCAAATACTAGAGCCATTCTATGTGGAGTTTGGTATACGTGTAATTTTGGGACAAATATGAGCCACATAATGTAGCTGAATATATGCTAGAAGTTAGAGAAAAGCTGCATACGCATTCGTATATTTCCCCGATGTAATCACCATTGCGTGGGATACAAATATTCAAGAACCCACACAATGAACATATTTCTATGTGAGGGAGAGAATCCCTGAAACTGCTACTATACTGCGATTGATCTAGTGTTCTGAACCAATGGCTAATGGTGAGAAATGTAGCTATTTCATTCACTATCGGTTGTTCAGCGCTGCAGATTCCTAGATGACTACTCCTGGTCGTTGACCCATTAAACAACCGTCCGGTTCACCTTACTGATATTTCAGTAAGTGAAGTAAAGTAATTGCAGGACCTTTTTACACCCTTGCAGGCCCATTACACATGTCAGGCTAGACCCATATTTGTAAACACTCAACGTACTCGGTAGCTAATTTGCTCAGTATTAATCTGGTCGCCTTTGCTTCTAAAGACATTTTTGATAACCAGTTTCGATTGGGTCGACTCGGTAGCCCAAGGCAAATTTCAAAATCTGAATCCGTCTTGATGAGCATTGAACCCATGACCACCAGGTCGGCAGGAGAGCATCTAGCGTCTACGCTACCGCCTGACCCTATATGTCAGCCCAACTGGCAAGTTGATGTCCTGGTCTTGATTTGTACCGTACCGTTGCTAGACTCGGCTGTGGCGAAAGAATTACCAACACGGTTCGCAATCTTCCACACTGCGTTCGAAACACATCTGCGGGCGATTTGGAAGCAGACAGTCATGCGTTGAATTTTATACAATGGAATGAGTGCCGGTGGTTTGGCAAGCAATGGAAAACTACTGAACGTAAACTTGGCAAGAAATCATAAACGGTCAAAAGATTATGGGGTTGATTGCGACCTCCTGTAAAGGATATGCAACTAACTAACTTATCAGAATCAACCTGCCAACTTACAAGTGTCATTCAATTTGGTCTTCAGGATTACAAGAAGAGCGTTTTATTGTTGACCACAACTCTGTGAACTTTCCATTGCACGTGTACAGACGATTACAACATATACAGTCATAACGAGAACATAAATATACAAACGTTTAGTTTATTTTCCTCTTCTCGTATTCAGGCTCTGAAATGATACATGAAATGAGACACTGGAAACAGCTGACTCAGTCGTCAATTTTGTATTTGAATAGACTGATTGGGTGAGGTTTCTTACATGTTTCTAAATTCCTGTTTGGTGGCCGTGCCTGAATAAATGAACCGTACAATTTTCGACACAAAGTTCAATTTACTACTTTCAGAATGTCTGCTTAAGCCCGCATCGTCATTATATTAAAAACATGTGATTTAAAAAACAAAATTAATTGCCTTATAAAGTAAGTAGAACGTGTGATGTTGTTTGTGTTTGTGATGTTTTATGGTTGAAATACTCGTACAATGTGAGATGTTTTCTGATGTTTCCATAGTCGGAGTACAGTGAGTGAATCGTAAGAACGAACAGTAGAGTCGGTAAGCTTTACTAGAATACAATCACTAATCACACAATAAGCGTTGATGCTAAAACCTACGTTAGCACACAGAAAAGAAACATTCACTGATGCAATTACGTAGGAATGTTCAGAAAGTAATGCACCAACATCTTTTTTCTCATGAGCTGTTTATTCAAAGAACATGAAATTTATACACAATATGTATGGATATGTCTTGTAAATATCGGTATTATTGAATGGAGTCGCCACAAACTTGTATGGCTTTATGCCAGCGAGAAACAAGTGCATCTATGCTAAGCTCTTACCAGATGTTGTGTTGATCATGTAGCCATTTCTTCGCTGCACGAATCACTCCTTCTTTAAGTGGACCAAACAGATGAAAATCAGAGGGTGCCAAATTGGGACTATAGGGTGGATGGGGCAGTACAGAGCAACCCAATTTTGTGATTGCTACTCGTGTTGCCACCAGGCTTGTGTGAAGGCGCGCATTGTCGTGAAGAAGAAGCAGGTCTGTTGGATTCTTGTGCTGCCGATCTCTGCGAAAACATTGATTGAGTTTTTTCGATGTCGTAATGTAAGCTTGCATATTGATTTCTCTCCTCTTGGCATAACATTCACAAGAAACACATCTTCAATGTCCCAAAAGACAGTGATCATGAACTATCCAGCTGAAGGAGTTGTCTTGAATTTCTTTCTTCGTGGTGATTGCGGATGATGCCACTCCATTGACTGTCTTTTTGTCTCAAGTTCAAGATGATGTGCCCGGGTTTCGTCACCTGTAAAGATCTTAGCCAAACAGTTCTCACCATCAGCATTGAAACTCTGTGTGTGTGTGTGTGCAAAATGAGGATGTGAATCGTGGAGAATTTCACAATTACTAAAGACGAAAACCGATCCTTTTTCACTTTTTTTTTTTTTTTTACAGAAACACTGTTGTTTAAAGTCCAAGGGTTGAGAAACAAAGTACTGACATTCTAATAAATATGAAGGTGGAATTGAACTGTATCAGAACACAGCATCTTGTCACTATAAGGTAAATACCAAGGTCATACAGAACTCGCGGCGGCTAAAAAAGAACAGTAATAGCAGCTGTGGTTCCTGAAAGGCAAGGATTAAGTCATCCGACACGAAAGTGAACATTGGCATGCGTGCATAAATCTACACGAGGCAAGGGGCACTGAGAAAAGGCCAGGGTCTTTGACTTTCAGCACATGACCTGCCGCCTTATGATGATGATGCTAAATAGTGAATGAGGGATGCCCATGACCACTCATGAATATTCATATTTAGCCAAGGACGTTTGATGTGCTCAAGTTCAATGTTAAGGTTCATTAGATCAATATTGACAATTATCTACGAGTGGCCTACATTTCTCTGAAATTTTTTTTCTGAACTAGCGTTAGTTTCACAATTAAACAGTAGCCTCTGGAAATTGATCTACGGATAGTAGTCAGTCTCATATTACTATTAAACGTTAATTGCAAGTCCACTACAGATAGTCGCAACCAATAGGCCTACCGGTAATTTTTAACTATTTGTGATTCTCTAGGTAATATCATTCTAGGGTAGTGAGAGCAACCGGTCAGCTGGACAACAACGTTGATTTCTTGTTCAGAAAGCAATGGCAAGAGAGAGAGAGAGAGAGAGAGAGAGAGAGAGAGAGAGAGAGAGAGAGAGAGAGAGAGAGAGAGAGAGAGATAGAGATAGAGAGTTAGCGAGAGAGAGAGACAGAGAGATAGAGAGAGAGAGAGAGAGAGAGAGAGAGAGAGAGAGAGAGAGAGAGAGGCAGAGAGATAGAGAGACACACACCAAAATAGACAGAAAGATATAGAAACAGAAGAGGAGACAAAGAAAGATAAAGAGAGACGCAAAGCTGGGCAGTGAGACAGTGAAAGAGAGGAGGAGGAGAGAAACGTTGAGAGACCGAAAGAGACAGAGAGAAGAGGGGGAAAACAGATATAAAGAGAGAACGAACGAACGAACAAACTTTATTTTCAAAGGGTTAAGAATTGGGCACGCAGGCCCGTCTAACATTCTGCCCTTCTATCACTCTCTTTAATACATTATTTCATTCACACATCATTCAAGGCTAACAAAGAACAGCAACAATATAAAAGATATGCATTATAAAGGCATGGGCAAAATGCGAACATCAAAACTACACGACGCAGTAATATTAGATAATGGTCTGACACTTGTTATTAGCCATGTGGAATATATTGGCCTACAAAAAGGGGACTGGCTGTTATACTAGGGTTTTGTTATTATTATTGTTATCTCTATTATTAAGGGGGAAGGTAATCCGTATTGAGATAGTGTTCGAATAATTTGCGATTATATGAATAGGGATTGGTGATGTCTTTGATTTCTTGTGGAAGATTGTTCCACAGCTGAGCTGCAGAGTACGTTAAGCTTGTTTTGTATAAGTCAATCCTAGGCTTCGGAATGTGTAGTATATTTAAACGTTTACTGTGTCTAGCATTATATTTAAACAATGGCCAAAGGTAATTTGGGGCATTCCGATGCAGGATTTTGTGAATTAGTTTAGCTTTATTGAAAAGCAGGCGTTTGCGGAATGGTAGTAACTAAAGGCGTTTATACAGGCTAGGTTTGTCAGATAAATGTTTGCTATAAATTAGACTTATGGCCCGTTTCTGGAGTGAGTAAAGTCGCTTGGTGTTTGAATTAGAACAACCGTCCCAGATTGTGGAGCAGTAGTCAAAGTGTGTCTGTATATGAGAAGTATAGAATAGTTTCCTTGTGTCCTCATCAAGGAAGTTTTTAATTTTGGCGAGTTGGTAGACTTTTTTCGCTGTTTGTTTAATGAGCGCTTGAACGTGGGAATTAAAGGTTAGGTTTCTATCAATGATTAGGCCTAATGTTTTGTGCTCAATTACACTTTCTACTAGCATATTATCGATGTGAAGTTGAAGTGATGTGTGTGAGCTTAGAGTTTGAAGTCTTTGTCTGGTTGTTAATAACATTGCTTTTGTTTTAGTGATGTTAATTTGCATACGGTTTGGACGACGAAAGATGCAAAGGTAGATCGTTAATATATATGGCAAATAATAGAGGGCCAAGAATAGAGCCTTGCGGTACTCCAATTTTGAAGCTATTGGTTTGAGACAGAGATTTATTATGTGATACTACTTGCTTTCTGTTTGATAGAAAAGATTATATTAGAGTGACTACATTAGGGCCAATTTTCATTGTCTCAAGTTTTTTTAATTAAAATAACATGGTCTATCATATCAAATGCTTTCTTGAAATCAATAAACACAGTTCCACATAGGCTGTTGTTGTTTATATTCTGGTGCCAATTTTCAATCATGTTTGCTGGGCCGTATGGCAAGAATATTTTGGTCGAAATCCTGATTGGCTGTTGTCGTGTCTTCCTTTAAAGTATCGTCCCTGGATTGAGGGGAGTCAACACCCACATTATAATTTTTTTTTTCCCTATCAATATCCTGGAGAATCCACCAGCTTCGGTCCAACACACTCCATCAGCCCGTGGACACCCTTTCCTCTCTCTCTCTCTCTCTCTCTCTCACTGTCGCACTATGCCCCCTCTCATACTTCCCCAACGCAACATATTCAACAACTCTTGCTTCTAAAAAATTAATACAGATTAATTTATTAAAAGAAAAGTGTAATGTACGTGAGACGTGTATGCGAAGAAAATGTGTGATGTGTTCTATAATGTGTGTAGGATCGGACCCTCAGATAATAGCATAGTCAGTTCATCCTTGCAAGGACACACCACAGCACGTTAAGTCAGAACAAGTCCATCTCACCCAGTACTGTATCTCTCCTGCCGGACACCGACTGTCATCTGTAGCTACCTGGTAATCCATCTTCCTGATCATCCGAAATAGATACTGTTTGTAAATTACAGCTGATCATGGACCGGTTGCACACTACACATAAGTTCCTATCGTTCCTAAAGAATGCACAAATCCTTTGTAGTGAGTATTTAGGTATCACTGTTATTGTTAATATACTTGATCCTAACTAGTGTCTATCTAGTTTCAAGTATCATGTCTTTTGTACTATTTCACTAGAATATATCACACCATGTGACTATTATATTTTAATGTTCTTGTTTAGGTACCAATGTTCTTATGCTGTGTGTTGCATCAACAATCATCACCCATCTTAGGTGAACCATCTTCCTTCTAGCGTTATTTAATTTCCGTAAGAAACAGGTTACTGTTCAACTGAGGTTCTTTCAAATTGGAGTTGAACCTTTTCTAAAACAGTGTTGAGCTTCCTCGTAACTGGTAGGGAACCTGTGAGAGAAACAACACATCTGGTGATAGTACTAGTCACTGATCCTACCGGCTGAGTGTAAGCCTATTGCCTTGCTCAGTTATTACACAGCTAACTAAACTCTGTCATAGAGCATATTAGCTCCTCACCTACGTCCGAATCAGGCGATGACAAGGAAAGACCAATAACAGAGTGCAAGACTTCAGTGGGCAGCCCACTGAAAGATCCCTCCCCATTGGGCACTTTCCCCATCTCCCAACCCATCTTAAATCTCTCCAATTATCACCCCGCTATCCTATTCACCCTAGCAGAGCTAATCATCACTCATCCTCTAACTAGTTTTCCACTAACAGTGCTAATCATCACACTCTAGTTTTAACAAGGTTACTGCCTATATTAATTAGAACTAATTAGATAATAGGTTCTACCTTATACGGCACTGCAGTTTTACTCAATCACATCTAAGTTTGCCATGCCAGGCACGTGTAAAATAAATCTAATTAATCCCGCACACGTTAGATGTTCTTAACTCCCTAACTGCAGTGCCAAAGCACGTCTGCCTCGATCAACGTTTCGAGTTACACTAGTTGTCCCCAAATCGGGTTTTTGGCAAACGCCTAAACTTGGTCTCGTGACGTTATTCTTTATGTCCACACAGGTGTTATTTTGGGCAGATCATCCCTTGTCAGGAATCTATCTTCCCTGGCTCAATCAATGTCAGATTCGTCCTCCCATGTTTTGACATCCACAACAAGCTAGCGAGTTACTGTATGGTCCCAACAACAGTTTTCAGTAACAAGCCGCCAATCTTCTGTCGAGTGGTGACAATCACAGCCGCCATTTCGCTTGATGTCCGGAACTCTAAATGACAGACGGGACTGTTTCATGTCCCGAGCCGGCCAATTCTACTTGGATCTGACTGTTGATAAACTGTCAAAGTGGTGTATAGATTCATCTCACTCACCACCGAATGTTCCTATTTCGCCCACCAGATGTAAACACGTGCAGCTGCAACCCAGACTGTTTTTTCTGTATTTGTTGAAACAACCTGTGGCCTCGAACATGTCGTTAATCCGAACGCCTTTTATTGTCATCACTGGTTAATCACGGTGTTTTTCGTGACAGCTGTCAACAATAAGGTTGTTGCGAACTAAATACTGTAATGTTACTTTATGGATGTGTTTTTCTAGTGGCTTAGATAATGATGATAGTAAGGAAATAGGTCTGTAATTGTTCGGGAGACCATTGTCCAATGAACCAGATTAAGAAGAGGGTACACTTTAGCGATTTTGAGAGCTGATGGAAAGTGGCCTTTGGTGAGACACTGATTATATACATAGGTTAGTGATGTACAGATCACTGGCGCAGCACAACGGAGAATCCGGTTGCTGATTCCATCTAACCCAGATGAGGTTGTGTTGTTAGGTTAATGAGGTAAGTGAATACTTCAGTGATTGTCATTAGCGGTGTCTCGGAAAGAATATCGCGGGAGCATCTATTCTCGCAAAACGATGACAATAAAGATAAGTTGCAAGGAGAATTAGGTATTGAAGCCGTCAACTGGTCTATGTCAGTTTGAAAAACATTACTGAATTGGTCGCATGTAATATGATTTGATGGTAAAGAATTTCGGAGGTTATACTTGTTTGTCAAGGTGTTAATTGCCTTCCATATATCCTTACTATTTGTTTTATCCATTACTAAGTTCTTAAAGTAATTTTTCTTTTCCTGTCGTATGTTATATTGAACTTTGTTTCTAAGAGTACGGTATGCACTGAGATCCCGCTTTTTATGTGCTTTATCTCTGTCTCTCATAATTTCAAGTATTTCCTTGGTGATACAAGGTGGCTTGACGTGGTGTTTTACTCGAACTTCCTTGACTGGCACATGTCTATCAAAAACATCAATAAAGGTTTTCATCCAGAATTCCAGAGCATCATCCGGGTCAGGAAGCTGATAAACATTGTCTAGAGGTGAACTGAGCAAGTCCTGTAAAAATGCGTTTTTGTTGAAATTTTTGTAATTTCTATATTTTACACTTATGTGTTTATGTTTAGGTGTTTTAATTCCTTTTTTAGACCACGTGCAGCATATTGGGTAGTGATCGCTCATTGCACAATTGGGTACGGTGCATTCTATGATGTTGTCTGAGCAAGTTACATAAATGTGATCTATGACTGTTGAAGATGACTTTGTTACTCTAGTAGCTTGTTGTACTATTTGTTGGAAATTGTATGATGAAATTATATTTCCCCATATTATGTTGGATTTGTTGGTGTCAATGTTAAAGTCTCCGAGTAGTATAATTTCCTTCCCAGAAGCGAAAACCACATCCATCATGGTAGTGAAGTTTTCGTACCAGACGTGTGCAGCACTGGGATTTCGATAGAGGTAGCCAATTATCAGGGGTGTGCGGTTTTGAAGTTTTAACTCTAACCAAATACATTCTATTTCGCAAGTTTCAAAGTCTAGCCTACGGTGAGCATTTAGTAAATTAGAAACATAGGTTTCTATGCCTGTCTCTTGTTTCCTACAGGGATCCCTTCTAAAAACTTTGTACCCTTTAATAGAGATGTCCTAATCTGAAATTGTATCATTAAGCCTACTTTCACTAAGGCCGAATAAATGAAAATTTTGATTAAGAATAGAAGATAACTCTGGTAGCTTATTAAATAAGCTGCAAATGTTTAAGTGTCCAAGGCGTATTCCTGACTTATTGAGCCAGTGTTGCCACTTCTCAGACATTTCATCCATGAAGAAATTAACACAAATCTAGGCAGGGCAGAGGGACATAGAGAGAGAGAGAGAGAGAGAGAGAGAGAGAGAGAGAGAGAGAGAGAGAGAGAGAGAGGGAGAGACAGACAGACAGACAGACAAGACAGACAGACAGACAGACAGACAGACAGACAGACAGACAGACAGAGAGAGAGAGAGAGAGAGAGAGAGAGAGAGAGAGAGAGAGAGAGAGAGAGAGAGAGAGAGAGAGAGAGAGAAATAGAAAAAAAAATAGAGATAGAAAGACAGAAGGAGATTATGTTTAAAATCCGGATTCGGATAACTCATTTGTCAACACTAAGGTGGGGGTAGTTTTGTGGGCAGAGTACGACGCAAGGGGTACAACTGTAAAAGTATAGGCCATAGGTAGAGGAAGAAGAGGGTGACAACGAAATCAAAGCTGACAACGTCGACACATGGCAATGTTAAGAATAGGAAAAAGAGGAGGGGAATAGATGGAGGAAGTGGACAACAAGGAGACGGATGATGATGATGCTGACAAAGAACAAGAAGAACTACTACTTCCACTAAAATAACTACTATAGCAACAACAATATGCCACACACAAACACACACACACACACACACACACACACACACACACGCACGCACGCACGCACCACACACGCACGCACACACACACACACAAGAAAAAAATACGAAGGGCGACGACAACAATAAGACAGCAATTTAAAGAGGCTGAGTTGAGTCAAGAGCGGACATCACTGCACTCGGGGCATTCCCATAAACGCTCAGTCATCATCTTCAACAGCAAGCGTAGAGTTCCAATACTTATTGTGCCCTTTACAATCTGATTACATGCCCGTCTTGCTTTACCCCTGAGTGACGATTGTCTACCGTTCCGTTTCCTCTGACAACCCCTTCCTGTCGCATTCTCTCTAGACCACTGGTGGCGAACTTTTTGCGCTTAGGGCCGCACTGACAGATGTAAAACTATTAGCGGGCCGCATATATATATATATATATATATATATATATATATATATATATATATATGTGTGTGTGTGTGTGTGTGTGTGTGTGTGTGTGTGTGTGTGTGTGTGTGTGTGTGTGTGTGTGTGTGAGAGTGAGTGTGTGTGTGGTGAGTTGCGTTAAGAACCGACATCACTGCACTCAGGACATTCCCATACGCGCTCCGTCCCCTAGTTCAACAGCCAGCGAAGAGTCACATTACTAATCGTTCCTACCGCTATCTGACTGAAAGTTCTCCTGGTCTCCCCTCTCAGTTTTGAGATTCTACCAGAACCCCTGCCAATCCCCCGCAATCTCATTCTTTCCACATACGTGTTCTAAATCTGTTCCCCCACTTTCTCCACCTGGTCCCACAGGTGCATGACCACCATCCCCTTGTCCATAAATAATCTTCACAAAGAGGCGCATTCCCTGCTAGCATATCAGCCTGTTCATTTCCCCGCACTTCCGCATGGACAGGGCAAAAAATGCATACAATTCTTACAGTTTGTGACCTCTGAAGTGAGATGAGCCATTCCACGTGAAACATTCTTTTCTCCACCTTACTAAGCATGCTCCTTGAGTCCGTGATGAAGACAGTGTGTGTTGCAGTGGTCTTCTCTAACCAACAGACTACCGCCGTGACTGCTTCCACCTGCATTTTCATGCTGGAGGTCGTAGCCTCATATTCCATACTCTCCTTTTTTTAAGAATCGCCCATTAACGACCGCAATGAAATCCCAACTGATCAGTCTGTTTCTCACCACTGACCCATCTGTATAGATCACTATGCACCTTGATGTGTGTTACTCTGGATCAGTTGTTGCACCTCAAACTCTGTGCGGCCGGCTGCCCATTCTCTGCACTCAGGACCCAGTGTCACTATTGCATTGTGCCAATCCGTCATGTCTTCCGGTACCTCAACCCACTCTTTTTCACGAATGATGGTCTCCAGATCACACGCCTGACTTATAGAAAGTACTGCCTGTGCCATCCAGGACCTGCCTCGTCTTAGTCTATGACCCTTGACCATATCCATGGCTTCATGCAGGGGGTAATCACTATCTGCAGCAGCTCTCTGGTACCATTTGACTTGAATTTCCCTATGCCTATCTGCCATTGTTGGTAATGCCAGCATATGCCTCGTGCATATAATTGGTGTGTCCTTTGTGCAGCCCATGATCACCCGCATGGCAGTATTCTGTATGCGCTCCAACCTTTCAAGCTGGCTCTTCGATACTGTCAGAAGCCCTAAACAATACTCATTGATAGACATAATTAAATACTGAAAGAGCCTGTAAAGCATCCAGTGCTCTACCCCGGTTGCTGCCATCGCCCGAAATGCATTTAGTCTCCTACCAGCCTTCACCACCAAAGCCTCCCCATAATCCTTACAAGACATACACCTGTCAAAGGTGATACCTAAGTACTTCAATTTACTCTCTCCCCCCCTCTCTCTCTCTCTCTCTCTCTCCCTCTCTCTCCTCTCTCTCTCTCTCTCTCTCTCTCTCTCTCTCTCTCTCTCTCTCTCTCTACTAAGAGGACATCCATTCAACATAATACATGGGACAACTGCCTTCACAATCTGGTTTTCCAGGGAGTGCCACACGACCGATGCCTTGTCTGGGTTTATAACGGCTCTTGCATCCCTGCACAACTCCGCCACGCTGTTTACTGCCATTTGTAAGTCTTTAGCCACACTTTCGCTATCTATACCCTAGCTGTACGCCAGAACATCACTTGCGAATGTCAAGATTCTATCAGCAACAGGTGACTCAATAGCTTCGACTTTTCTGGTGTAGACATTATAGAGCATTGGGGACATGGACAATCCCTGTGACAACCCAGGTGTAATAATAGAGAGGTCAGAAGTCCAGGAATCCATGAGCAGTGCAACCTTACCCCCATAAATAACTACAGCAACCCATCTGACAAAGGGCAAACCTCTATGTCGAACAGAGTGTATATAAGCCGATCATACCTAACCCTGTTATACGCATCCTCCTGGTCAAGAGCTACCGCCACTGTCACCTGTTTACCACGGAAGCCCTCATAGACATCAAATGCAAAAGTCGCAGCATTGGCCCAGGTGTCCTTCCCAGGTCGGTAACTCCTGAGCCCTTTGGGAAGCAGATCCAAATGTCGCTGGAGCCTGTGGGCTACTATCTTTTCGAGGACTTCGCCAAAGGTGTTTTGCTGGGTTATGATTCGGTATCCATTAAGTCTGGAGTGAGCCTTACCTGGATTTGGAAGTGGGACCAGGTAGCTGTGCAGCCAATCCTGAGGTATGTCCGCCTTATTCATGCTTAGGTTGAAACAAAGAGCCATCTCCTCCAGGTCCCCATCATTCATGTTACTCAAATGGGAGTATCTAACCCCTACCCGGGCCTGGCGTTTTGTCTTTAACCCTTTTCAGTATCCGTTTAATATCCTCTACCTTAACCCCACAGTCCGCCTTCCTCGTGACTGGTGACAAAGCTTCTCTGAGCATATCTTTAATAGCTCTATCCTGCTTATCTGTCTTGGTTAAATATCATGCAAGAAAAGCTTCGCCTTTGTCCTGGTCAGTTGACATATGGTGGCTATTATCATCATAAACAGTGTCATGCGTAACATGCAGAAAGAGAGGAAAATGCAAAGAATACCATAGACATACAAAAATAGAGGACAATGCAGAAAATACCAAAGACATGTAGAAATAGAGAAAAATGCAAAGAATATAATGGGCAGATAGAAATAATGGAAAATGCAAAGAATACCATGGGCATATAGAAATATAGGAAAATACAAAGAATACCATGGACAGACATAAATAGAGAATATGCAAAGAATACCATGGACAGATAGAAACAGATAAAATGCAAAGAATACCATGGACAGATAGAAATAGAGGAAAATGCAAAGAATACCATGGACCGATAGAAGAAATATAAGAAAATGCAAAGAATACCACGGACATATAGAAATAGGGGAACATGCAAAGAATACAATGGACAGGTATTAATAGAGGAAAATGCAAAAATACCATGGATAGACCGAAAACCCAATGAGCAAATCCTATAAGAAGCAAATTAAAACTATAAACTGATTAGACAAATTAGACGTAGATAGTCACGATTTTCCTTAGCCCATGTGGCATAACCACTAATCACCATTATTCAGTTGACAAGAATGCACGCCAAAGAGAGGGGAAAATATATAACAATTGACTACACAAACTCAAACTGAAACCAAAACTTAAAAACTAACGCACCATCCAAACTGAAACTGAACAAGTGACAGATGACGTCAATTCTAGGAAATATTTCATCAGCCAAAACTCAGGAGATCATTGGTGAAAAACAGACACGTGACAACGCCTCCATTCGAAAGCCCGCTTAGAATATGTTAATCGCGCACTTCTACTATAACCCGCCTGACGAACAGACGTGAAAGTTGGTGTGACCAAATTTTCAAACAGGGACAGCAGAATGTCTAGATCCTAGGTAGGCTTGTGAATCCTTAGATTAAATTGATGACTAGACGTATCAAGTATCAAGTAATAGTATCCAGTGTTTGTAATGTCAATTGAAATGTATTATTATAAATTAAAACCTCTGAAATGTAAAATGCTCGACTGTAGATTCTGACGACGCAGAGCCGATTCCCGGGCAAACTGACACTCTAATACTTTCTTCGAATACTGCAATCTCTGATATTCTTAAAGATAGTTTTCAACTTTAAGAAGTGCATAATAATACTACATTCTATTCTGGACAACTGTGCGAAGTGATGATTCTAGAGCAATCTTGTGCATTTCGGCAGAACCACTGCCTAAATTGCTATCACTATCTACAGCTAATAAGACAGTTCGTGTACTAGAATGAGTGCCTCGTTTTAAAACAGACCTATCTATGCCTGTTTACAATCTAGAAAGCTGAAAGAGAAATCCAATCTTTTCTTTCTCCTTCATCTAATGAATAAATAGGGTTTGATGGAATAAATATTTATATTTCTGTCAGATTTTAATTAGATAAGGGCACTTATGAACTACATTACATCAGAAAAGTTGTGCTTCGTGGAACTCCACCACCAGAAGTTGACTTAACTCATTACTCAACAGAACTTAACACACAACCCCACACACAACTCAACACTCAACCCCAGAAAACAACAGAAAATAGGAGAGGAGTTATTATACAAAGAAGAAGGACAAGTTGGTTAATTGAGAAAACACAGAGAATCATTTATACACACTACAAAACCCAATGGAGTGATAGAAATGTTATAAATGTATGTCATTTATGTACATGCATTTTGACACCTCCTCACTCTTGTCACTGTCTTACTGTACACGTCTCACCGACCCCAGGTCCAATGAGAACTTACATACAGCAGGAACCAACTGAGACAAGGCGTACACAGTGTGATGAACTCTGAGCAACCCATATTAACCCAACACTAGATTAGAGAGAAGAGGAGGGAGGGGGGGGGGAACTAGTTCCTACTTAAGGAATTTAGGTTTCTTCCGACCTACTTCTAGAATATTGCATTGGTAGGATTGTATATGTTTATATGAATTTTACACAGTGAATTCTTGGTGGCAACCCATTGGCAACCAATGGGCATCCCACTGGCCAACAACCAAACCAGACAACAGAGAGAAAGAGATGAACCGCACGTGAGATGGAAGATGATTTGGCCATGAGCAGAGTATGGGGAATCCTTCAGAGAAGCTACACGGGCAGAACTGAAGTGGATCCATCAGTCAATGGACCCAGACTTATCCTAATCTTCGAATCACAAGGTTACCTATCTCTTAAGAACACACAACACACAGGTTTAAGAAATGATACATAAATGTAGATTCATCATCTCCACATTTAACATGTACAATATTGAAATGTTTACAATGGTTTCACACTTGTTGACATCTTATGTATTGATGCTCATTTGTTGATTGCCTGTAACATTGATTTTATATGCATTTTTCTAATTTATCTTGTGCAAACCACAATAGAAAATGTATTTAACAGGCCAGAAGACACAGGCCAGTCAATAAATAATTAACTTTAACTGATCTTACGTTAATTTGTCAGTTCAACCTATCTGTGTTTCACAATCTTATGTGTGTAAAACATGTTGTCAGGTCTACTGAAATTAGTTATGTGTTTAATTGTTAACAACACATCTACTCATGATGAATTACTGAATTGGGAGAGAAAAGAATCTAGGTCTATCACCTGCTCAACATCCATGTTTTCTTAACATAAATCAGGCTGAGAGAATTCTCCAGACTTTCCTCAGATTTGATAAACAAAAAGGGGGGGGGGGGGGGGGAAGGGGGGCTCAAGAGCTAAAAGAATTCTTGGAGAAGGGGCAGAATCCCAGTTAGTATATTTTATTCTCACAAGGGCCATAATCTATATCTCCTAGACTGAATTACTAAGACGAGGCCTGCAGATAACTCGAGGGTCATATTCTGAGGTTATTGAAGATAGAAGAGGATGGGGCCCAACTTCTTTGATTAGAAATGGGGCGTGCACCACAGTGATCTCCCAATCGCTTTAGAATATATGACAGCCCATTATGAGAAATACACTGGAGAGCTTGGTGACAACTGAACGATTGAGGAGATAAAAAACAAGGGGAAGGCAGAGAAGTAAATATCTGCGTGAATTGGCCAAATGACATGGTAGAAACAAAAACACAAGAGCTGATCCACGTCTCTGGTGATCATGTGAGAAACAAAAAATATTACCTCCTAGCTTATCGGCATGGCACACAATGATGATGATGCGACAGAAATAGCTTACCTGGCAACATTGTTAAATGATGAAACCTTTTTTTTTTTATGTTGCATATCCCTTATGGAGCCCGCTCCATGGCCGAGGGGTTAGTAGCTTTCTCCGCTAACCCCGAATACTCTCGTCACGCGACGCGACGAGAATTAGCAGTGGTTCGAATCGCAAAAGTGACTTATGAGAGTATGGAGCCGGTCGCTCAGAATGTCATGGCGTGCTGATGAGCGTAATCTAGCCTAGGAATCAACATACAGCTGAAAGATGCTGGTGTTGACCGCAGTATCCTGAAACAGGATGGAAACGCGGGGAAAAAAAAAAAAAAATCCCTTATGTGACGTTGCAGTCAACACCAGCATTTTCAGCTGCTGTTGATGTACTAGGCAAGTTTTTACATTCAGTAGTTTGCCATTGATTTTTTGAACAACCGTCTCACATATCCCCCGTAAGTTACCAGCGCGGCGCGATCCGCTGCCGAATCTCGCGCAGCTGTTTTCCCCACGTGGATATACGGGATTACGAACAACGTCGTTAATGCCTTGGCCAGGGAGACGGCAACCTACCCACAGCATATTTATAGCATGCATAATTGTAAAGCAGTTGTGGGGTAAAGTGAATAGAAAGCATGGCACACAATACTGGCCTATTTACAGCGCGTCAGAATCATGGTTTTCAGAATTTTAATCAAACAATGATCGCATTAAGAATTAGGCCACATCTCGGGAGCAAGCAAAATTGCCACCTTTCTCTGTATTGTAAACCAGCTGTCTGTGGCTTCAAGCACGTCAACATACATGTTTTCTTGCCCATGTCCATGTCCCTCTGTTTTGTAAACCAGCTGCCCATGGCTGCAGGGACATCAAAATAAAAATGTTCGTGCCCATGTCCGTGTCCCTCTGTTTTGTAAACCCGCTGTCCATGCCTTCAAGGACTTCATTGAAAACACACATTTTCATAATTCCCAAACGTTTCGAGTCAAGAATCGAGGGTGTGAAATCAGACACTACTGACTTGGAAGCAGACCATTTTGCTTTGATTGTGATGGTATTCAGAAAACAATTAAAACTACTGAATTAAATTGCTTAGTAAATCACACAGAGTCACTATATTCTGGGGTTGATTGCAACATCCTATAATGGGCATGCAAGAAACTTCTATTTTATTAGCCCTGTGGGTTATAAACAAGGGACTTTCTAGTCATACTATTATCATATTTTCTCAGTCTCCGCTAATTAAGTGTGATAATTAAGAATCATATATGGAGAAGCATTTTGTATTGAGAATTATATATAATCAGTGCAATAATATCACTAATCCTCTATGACTTTACTATTTTTAATTTGTATTGTGTCTATCCACCAACTCAAGGATCAAGAATTACTTTCCAAGCCACACCAAGTAATATTTATCCAGTTTTAACTACAACCTTACAACTTCGATGTGCTATACAGCAGAATGGCAGGATCATTAAAAGGCAGATTGATCCTTCCTTATTGCCTCAGCCAAAGTGGCTTACAGAACTAAAAACGTTACTTATACGTAACACAGTGACAACAGCGGCAACAACAACACAGACAACAGCAGCATCAGTTCATGTACCAACAACAACAGCAGCATCAGTTCATGTACCAACAACAACAGCAGCATCAGTTCATGTACCAATAACAACAGCAGCATCAGTTCATGTACCAAAAACAACAGCAGCATCAGTTCATGTACCAACAACAACAGCAGCATCAGTTCATGTACCAACAACAACAGCAGCATCAGTTCATGTACCAACAACAACAGTAGCATCAGTTCATGTACCAACAACAAACTTCCCTAAAACTGCTCAGGTCGGGCGTCTCATATCATGTCTATAATTGTGTCCAGAAAAGACAAAGCCACAGGACTTCTAGAGAAGGTGGCTAGTCTCTCCTCATGTGACCCGCCAATCGCCTACACTGACATTGACAAGATAACAGTCGATGGTCGCTCAGATTCATCTCCCATCCCCGGTGAACTAGGGTACCTAGAAATTACCTGGACATACCCTATTGATTACCAGTCAGGTAACTACACATGTGAAATATTTGCACTGGACGAGACTCTTCACCCAGTTTCTACATCTGAGGCTGTACAAATCACAGCCTCGGAACCGACTATCCCAGAACTGGCATCAATAATTTCTGAGCTGAGCCAAACTGTGTCTGAACTGAAAAACCAAACCTCACATTTGCAGTCGCAAATCCAAGATAATGCATTGGCACCGAACAATATAACCAAAGCTCAGAACATACAAACAGGACCGGTTTACTGCTTTAACAATGTAAAATTTGACAGGCCATACAACAGCAAGCCTACAGTTCTGATAGCATTAAGTGGTCTAGCCGTATCGTCTTACACCGGGAGTGTGAATATAACCGTAGAAAATTTAAATGCGACTGGCTTCACTCCTTCCTGCGCCTATAGCTACTTTATCCCAACTGCATACTGGATAGCAGTTGGCAATTAACTTTCTCTGTCCCGGGGAGTTAACACAACATAATACAGACCAAGGAAGTCGTGTAATAACTACGGGATGTAACGCATTCTGTACCATACAGTGCACAGTGCATCATAAGCTCTTTTTTGTTATTGTATTTAATGTATTTTTCTATCCCATTTAGTGGTAAGCAAAACATTAAACCTGGGATAAAGGAAGTCATGTAATACCTCATTCTATACCATATAGTGCACCATACTTATTTCGTAACATCATGTATTTTTCTATCACAGTTAGAAACTTACAACAATTGCCTGAAAGAGGCTAATGACACTAGAACCTATAACTATATTATATATAACAATAAGAAACAGGCAAACAGCTTTCTTTGGTCATGTGATGAGAAGAGAGGCATTGGAGAACATCGTGACGACTGGAAAGATCGAGGGAAAGAGATGCAGTGGCAGACCAAGCGAAATGAAGCTGGATGGATTGAGACTCTGGCATGAAGGAATATCATCAGCAGAGTTGATCCAGAACACAAAAGACCAAGATCTGTGGAGAGTCATGAACGCCTAAATCAGCTGGCATGGCACTTGGTGATGATGATGATGATATTGATGACGATGATGATGATGATGAATTAGTTGTAAGCATAACACAATATTTGGATAAAGGAAGCCACGCAAGAGCTTTTCAATTAATGTTTGCATATCCTTTACAGGACATTGGTGTCAACATCAGCATCTTTCAGCTGATTGTTGATTTCTTGGCAATATTACACTCAGTAATTGCCATTGCTTTCTGAGCGGCCGGCTCTCATACCCCGTAAGCTACCGGGGCGATTCGAACCACTGCTGATTCTCACCGTCGTCACTTTACCTACGATAGTATACGAGATTACGGAGAAAAGTCGCTAAACTCTACGCCAGAAAGCGGGCACGTAATAACTACAGGATATAAATAATTCTATATCATATAGTGCACCATACACTCTTTTTCTGTTTTTTCATAACATCATGTATTTTTCTATCAGAGGCATAACATCGAGACAAAGAAATCCATGTAATAACTACAAGATATAACTCAGTCTATACCATAGAGCACACCATAAGTCTATTTCATAACGTCATGTATGTTTCTATCTTAAGTAGTCAGTACACATAAGGCCACTTATTTTGTAGCAAGTATTTTCTTGGCATTTATTTTTAACATATGTTTGCAAAAAGAATTACTTTCGCTGTAGACTTGGATAGATCTATAATTAGTGTTCTAGTCTGTGTGTACAGTCCATACAAGGAGAATTTCAAGACAGTGCACAAACTTCAATAGCTCCATGATGAGTGTTCTAGTCTCTGTGTATAGACAACCACAAGAATTTCCAGGCAGTGCACATACTATGTATCTGTAGAAGCATTTAAAAATAAAACATATCTAGGTAAGGAGGATATAACATCATCTGTCTAGCACTGGGGAAGATTCGGCAATGACTATTTAACAACAGTTTAACTTGGGCAAAAGTGGCCACATTAATAACTTTTCAGAAGTGATCAAATTAACAACTTGGGCAGAAAGAGAAAGATCGACAATTTGAGCAGAAGTGGTCAATTTAACAACTTCTGCAAAAGGAGCCAAATTAACAAAATTGGGCAGAAAGAGAAAAATTGACAACTTGAGCAGAAGTGGTAAAATTAACAACTTGTGCAGAAGGAGCCAAATTAATAACTTGGCAGAAGTGGTCAAATTAACAACTTGGGCAGAAGGAGCCAAATTAACAACTCAGGCAGAAAAAGTCAAATTAGCAACATATCAGAAGTGGTCAAATTAACAACTTGGGCAGAAGGAGTCAAATTAACAACTTGGGCAGAAGGTGCCAAATTAACAGCTTGGCAGAAACGGTCAAATTACCACCTGGGCAGAAGGAACCAAATGAACAACTTGGGTAGAAAAGGTCAAATTAACAACTTGGGCAAAACGGGTCAAATAACGTGGGCAAAAGTAATCTAACAGCTTGGTAAAGCATAAGCTATTTATTTTGGTTATATTTTTAAAATGACTTCTGTAAAACCATGTTTCACATACGGCTGTCAACCATGGGCAATTAGCAAATAAGCAAATGCATCACTTATGGCATTAGTGATGTGATTTCACAGAAGAATGTTGGAAATTCCTTGGGACAGCCAGAAATAAGCAATCTACATGTTTTGAAAAAAGGTAAGACAAAAACATCTTATCAAAAGCATCAGAAAAAGGCAGTTATAATTTTCTGGCCACATCATAAGAAGATAACAACTGGAACATTTGATCAACTGAAAAGATTTCTGGAGAGACAGAAGAAGACAGTCAGAAGATTATTGGCAGTTCTTTGTCATGGCATGGCAAGGTGTAATAACACAAATTTATTAATTAATTGTTTGTTTTATTATACTTCTAGTGTTCTTTACATGTGGGATTTTCATTAGAAAAATATGAGTTGCGTTAATCAAGAACCGACATCACATCACTCAGGACATTCCCATACGTGCTCTGTTCTCATCTTCAACAACCAGCGAAGACTCCCAATACTAATGGTATCAGCAGCAGTCTGATTATGTGTCCGTCTGGCCTTCCACAGAGTCCTGAGTGTCGACCAGATCCTCTGGTCACTCCCTGCAGCACCATCCTTTCCAGGTCATGATTGATTAGAAAAATATAAAATCAAGTACAGAACTCGTTTACACACCTTGAGGGAACTAGGTATATAGTGCTGAACCCATATGTGTATAGGCCAAGCAGCACTTGGTGGGTGATGATGTCAACAGCACAATGGTCAGCTTTCTATCTCAGTACACTTCTGATATCTATTTAAGGCTGGACTGACCTTGGAGCCCAGGTCAGTTTTTAGAAGTCTGTCAATAGAGATTCGAGAGGAGTGGCTAGAACGCCGGACTCTCCTTCGGGAGACCCGGGTTCGATCCCCCGGTAAGGTGTGGGATTTTTTTCTGTCGGGAGCAAAAATAAATCCTAACCTGCAAAGTTCGCGGCGACTGCACTAGCCAGGCGGCCTTAATTCCTCGGGCTCAAAGGCAACCTCTGCCATATACCGCAAGGTACTATATTGGCAGTAAATGACAGTTTTAAGGATTCGAATTCATGACTGACAATTCGGCAACAGACAAGCATGTCAGCCTCTGCACTACCACAGTTTTCATATCAAATTATCAATAAATCAGATGCTGTCTCCACAATGAAGGCTGGCTGCAATGGATCTCCAATACTGTCTGCCTCCCACTTTGATTGTACATTATGTCAGACAATATGTTCGCCCATCTCTTTATGGTATCTTCCAAATAGTATTGTCGTCTACTTCTTGCTCGCTTACCTTCCAGTATGGTTTTTCTAAGAGTGTTACTAGAAAATAATGATATTGTAAACTGCCAGCAGATTTATTTTGTTAGTTTGTTTATACCCGGGGCGGTTAGCCCGGTCAACAAACAGCCGCAGAAGTCGGATGTGCCGTCCTAAGGGCGCAAATAAACTTGGCACAACGCAATTATGTCTGAAAAACCACTCCGGATGAATGCAGAAGAAGAGGAAGTTAGTTTATTACTTGACATGTTCTTGGCGCATTCAACAATTTATATACGTGGCTCTTTTTTAAAACAGTTGTGATTGGCTGCAGTGTATTCAGTTTTAATAAAGTAATTTTAATCGGATGATGTGTGAATTCAAAGCTGAATATACTTCTACTTCTTCAGTGTCTCAGCTTGGATGTTATATTTTACAAGTATAATGTTTGTCTGGCTATTGTTCTTCCCAATTATTTGTCGAAATACAATGTATTATACAAGTCATTATGCAGCTTGTTAAAGATATGTTACAAGTCAAGAGATTAATGCGGTACTGCTGTCACATGAGAAGATGACCAGTTCCCTTCATCACTTCAACTTACTATGCATATTCTTCTTCTTCTTTCGTTCGCTTGAAATGCATCTATAACTGCAATGTTGTCTTCTGTATGAATCTAACTGTCTTATTTAGTTCACTCAGTGGTCCATAGAGTTTATCTTCCACTGTTGTCTCTCTAGGCCAGAATGTTCGCCTGGAAATGTTGTAGTTTGGGCAGTCTGTGCTCTGCTGTCTGCGGCGCCAAACCACATGTGCACATGGCTGATTCACCAATCTTGAATTTTGTATACATGTGGTTGCGCAATCTGTTGTGTCCTGTTCTAAGGCGCAGAATAATGACTTGTTCTGGTCTGTCCATAACGTGGTAGTCGTCTTGAGCAGGTTTTGGTGGCCTTCTGACTGATTTGATCATTCTTTTCTTTTGGTGGTATGTAATGGGCACATCAGGCTGTTCTTCTTTTGCTCCTTCCTTAGCCAATTGATCAGCTCTGTCGTTTCCAGGTACTCCACAGTGTGATGGTATCCACTGCATGGTGACCTTATGTTGACTGCTAAGTTCAGAAAGTAGTGTCCTTAGTATTGGCAATTTCCCAGACAGGAGCGCCTCGAGCACCGATTTTGCATCTGTCAACAACACCACAGGCTGTGCACCATAGTTGGTATTTAGTAATTTCTCTGTTGCTATCTTGATTGCCTCAATTTTAGCATCATAGTTATGGCAGACCTTTCCTGTTGGAACTCTGACCGTGTCCCTAGTATTATTTGGGTATTCTATGTACACTCCCGCTCCTCTATTTCGGACAGCATTTTGTTCTGACCCATCTGTGTAGACTCGGCTCCAGCGGTCCTGTGGGTATTCTCATCAAGGAAGCTGAGAGTGGCTGTTCTGCGCTGTACTCTGTTCTGTTCTTCCTTGTCAAATATTCCTCGCACTTTAGTCTGGATATAATTCCCCCATTTCATTTGAAGCTAGCAGTCTAGATGTGGGTAGGACAATGTTGCCAGTATAAATATTAACACAACGAACACTGATGGGGACAGACTATCATCCAACAGTGCCTCGAGGTCTCTACATTCATACCACATTGGCACCTTGCCGTCTTGACATACGTTAGTTTTTGCTTTAAAAAGGCATAATAACTTTTACCTATGGCGGTAGCGAATGTGACTGATAAGGCCAGTTTGCGCTGTAAATGTCCGTTCACAGTGGGTGCATGTGAACACGTGGTCATTTCCACCATCATGCACCATCTTACGTCTCACACGCTTGGTGTGTGACTTATCTGCAATAATTTTCTCCTTTGTCTTTATTCAATTTCTGATGTTTGCCCTCCATGCAACACGTTCAGCGGCGACTTGCTCCGAATGTGCATTATCAATGCCTGTATCAATCATGTCCCGCTTACACACATCTTTGTATCGTAGTAGAGGCCGACCCTGAGATCTCTTACCCATCTTTAATTCACCAAAAAAGATGTCCTTTGATATTCTACCATCATCCATCCTCCTAAGATGTCCTATCCATCTAAGTCTACGAAGACTGAGCAGGGAATAAACCGTCACACAACCTGATCTTTCCAATACTTCAGTATTTGTGATTTTGTCTTGCCACTTAATACCAAGAATTCTTCGCAGACACCGCATATGAAAGCTGTTTAAATATTTCTCTTGGTATAAGTAGGTTGTCTAGGTTTCACTGCCATATAGAAGAGTACTAAGGACACAGGCTTGATAGGCAAGGACTTTTGTTTTGGCAGTAAGCTTCCTGTTCTCCCAGACTCTTTTTCTTAACCTGTTCATTGTTGTTGCCTCCTTACCAATCCGGATGTTGATTTCCTGATCTAGGGATAATTTGCTATTTACCACTGATCCTAGATATGTAAAATGGTCTACCATCTCTAGCTCGGCGTCATAAATAAAGATTGATGTGCACCTTGTGACATAATCTGTGTCTTCTTTTTGTTAATTGTTAAACCAAATTCAGAACAAGCATTGGAGAATGCAGATTGTAGACATTGCAATTCTTCCTCAGAGTGGGTCGTAACTGCAGCATCATCTGCAAAAAGCAACTCTCTGATCAGTACCCTTCTAATTTTGGTCCTGGCCTTCAATCTCTGAGCATTGTAGAGGCCACCATCTGAGCGTGAGTGAATGTATATACCACCATCCTGATCACGAAAGGCATATTTCAGTAGAAGTGAAAAGTATATTCCAAAGAGGGTGGGAGCTAGTATACAACCTTGCTTAACTCCACTCTTGATTTCAAACTCTTCAGAAGTTGCACCATCAAACTTGATTATACCCTTCATGCCTGTGTGGAACGATTCCACAATGGACAGAAGAGTTGGTGGGCAGCCAATCTTCTTCAGTGCCTTGAACAGACTCTCACGACTGACCAAACCAAATGCCTTTATGAGATCGATAAAGGCAATAAACAGTGCTTGATTCTGTTCACGGTATTTTTCTTGCATTTGTCGCAATGAGAATATCGTATCAATGGTAGACTGGTTCTGTCGAAAGCCACACTGTGATTCGGGGTATACTTGATCTCCTAGGACTTGAAGTCTGCGCAGAACAATTTTGGCAAATACTTTCCCAACAATACACAGAAGTGAGATATTCCTATAGTTGTTGCAGTCGCTCCGATCGCCCGAGTTCTTGTACAGTGTTATGATGCTTGAATCTTTGAAATCCTGTGGGACTTGTCCTTTCGCCAGCATAGCTCTATTAGCTGGTGGATCTGTAGAGTGAGTGTGTCTTGCCCACTCCTGATAACCTCTATTGGAATCCCATCCTTATCTGGAGCCTTGCAAGGTGCAAGTTCATTTATAGCACACTTCATTTCTGTTATAGTGGGAAGTGTGTCCAGGTGGTCAAGAGTTGGTAGAGCCTCTATGGCATTGAGGGCATCATCCGCTAGTTTTGTCTCACTTGAGTAAAGCTCCAAATAATGCTCTACCCGTGTGTTCATCTGCTGTTTCTTATCAGTGATGATTTCTCAAGTCAAGGTTTTCAATGGTGCACTTTTTTTTATCACTGGACCACAGGCTTTCTTTATTCCTTCATACATGCTTCTGATGTTTCCCTTATCACTTGCGATTTGAATGGACTCACATAACTTGATCCAATAATCATTTGCACACTGCCTGGCAGCCTTTTGCACATACTTCCTAGTTTGCCTTAGCTCACTCAGAGTTTTACGTGTTGGTCTTTCCTTGTTTCTTAAGAGAGCTACCTTCTTCTTATCAATCAAGGGCTGCAGTGTCTCTCTGTTTGCCGCAAACCAGTCCTGCCTCTTATGATCCACAGTGCCGTAAACCCCTTCGGCAGTTTTATAAAGACTTTCCTAAAGTTGACCCCACTTTTTATTTACTGTACAATTTTCTGGTGTATCAGTGAAAGCGTCTTCAAGTTGCTGTTGCAACTGAAAGCACTTTTTATGATCGTGAGTGTTAATAATATTAATCCTGGGGCTAGATTTGTGTTTAGCTGTGTAGATTCTCTTTGGTCTCATTCTAACCATTGCAACAACCAAAGAATAATCCGTATCACAGTCAGCACTGTGGTAACTTCGAGTCAATGATAGCCTATATGGTTCAGATGTTGTTTCCGTGTGATGATGAAGTCCAGCTGGTGTCAATGGCCGGATCTTGGATGTTTCCATGTGACCTTATGCATCTCTTTTGTTTTAAAAAAGGAGTTTGTAATACATAGGTCATTACTGGTTCAATGCTCCAGCAGCCTTTGCCCATTTTCATTCCTGCGACCGATGTTGTACTTTACAAGGCACACTGTCCATGAACTCGAGTCCTTGCCCACACGAGCAATGAAATCACCGAGCATATAAATGTAGTCAGATTTTGGAACTGCCTTGATCACGGAGGACATAAGCGCCCAACGTTCGGCGCTAACAGAAACTCTTCATAGAATGAATCCTTCACATCATCAGAGGAATCGAGTGTCGGTGCATATGCAGTAATAATGGTGGCAAAACCACAAGAGGTTGCCAAGTGCAGGGATAATAGTCTTTCATTTCCTCCTGCTGGAATTTCAATCATTCTCAGTAGCGAATTCTTCACTGCAAAGCCCACACCGTGTTGCCTATTTTCTGCCTGCCCTATACCCTTCCAAATAAGGTATAATTGTTTTCCCTGAGTGACCCTTCCTCAGCGAGGCGAGTCTCCTGCAGGCCAGCAATATCAGTGTTAAGACTACTGAGTTCGGCATCAATCACAGCCGTTTTTCTCACATCGTCAATATTGGTCAAGTCAGTGGAAAATCCTGGACACATGGTTCTCACGTTCCAGGTTGCAAGCCGTAGCTTGAGGTTTCTATTTTTATTTTTATTTGTACCTGGTGCATTGGTTTTACAGCCTGCGATTCAGATTTTGTCCCAGCCCCAAGCACCCATTGAAGCAGGCAGGCTGTGGCGGATCAGCACCCAATTGGCCGGGGGCTGCCCAGCTTGAGGTGGGTCGTAGCTGATCAGTAACACCTGTAGGTATCTCCCACCGTCAGAGGCAACGCGTGGCACCCCATGTCTATGCCAATTGACAGGGACTTATAACCCGTAACAGTTGCCTCTCGCTTTGATTCCGAGACCGGTTAAGACCAGGGATGGAGTTATTTTCTCTCCATAGCACAATTCCTGGGCTAAAATATAGATTTCATGTGTTGCCCATGCAGCTTGATCCCTCTCTCGGCCTGCCTAGTTCACTCCAGAGGAAAGGTAACTCCCCTATATCTGGAACAAGACAAGCTGTAGAAGCTGTCAGATCAGCAAAGCAATGCTCTAACTGTTCTCCTGTCGGAGCTTCGATCCTAGTCCAGCCGCCAACCAAGGCTTAGGGCCTGGTCTGCCCTGCCATGACATTTTGTCTTTAGATTGCATTTCCTCGCACCAGGGTAAGGCTTGTACCTTCCTAATTGCGCTCTTCCGCCAGAAGCCGTTGGCACAATGTGGGGTTTCTGGTTTGGTAAGCGCCGCCCAACGTTCGGCGCTAACAGAAAGCAGGTAGTACCGTCTACTGTTATACTGTATCTCAGTCATATCTGACTAAGACCTGACACACATTCATACCAGATAGAACTATATAAGGGAGTCTCTGGGATTACGCTGCCTGCCTCACGTTCCGAAGATTGTGCATTGGATTCTGGGCTATGTCGTTCAGTTCACGAGAGCAATTTTCTCTGAGACTCCTGGGGGTCGTCACTGGAGATCTTGAGTTCATGCTTTGTGCGGCGCCCACAGCAGACCTCCCTGTAGAAAGAGGCTGATCCATATGGGATAACACCTGCTGCAATGAAGTCGACTCTCTTGCCTTTTAAAACCATTTTATTTAAACAGAGAACTAAACATTTTGTGAATAAATTAGGTTCGTGAATTAGTGACTAATGCCTGCCCAGACAAGGGGTCTAGGTTCAGTCCCCATCAGTGTCATGACTACTTTTTTTTTTATTGATCAGCACAACTTTGGGGCTGACCCAGCCTCATCAAGATTTTTTTTTTTCGTTTCCTTTTTTCCGGTTTATTCCATACAAAGCATTGTATATTTACAAGGTGTAATGCGTGTTTCCTTTGTTTGTGTATAATACAGAGCGTTGCCGTTTGTTAGTGTTAAATGTCAGATGTGTTAAGAAAACATACATATACAGTTTTGATAATATGACATTTATGGCATAGTGCATGCAAACACACATTTCTCGCTTCATTCCCACCTCCACAAGCGGAAAGCATGTTAAACCTGTCCATCTCTCTCTATCCCTCTCTATCCCTCTCTCTCTCTCTCTCTCTCACTCTCTCTCTCTCTCTCTCACTCTCTCTCTCTCTCTCACTCACTCTCTCTCTCACTCTCTCTCTCTCTCACACACACACACACACACACACACACACACACACACACACACGCGCGCGCATTCTGTCTTGACATATCTCGCTCTTTCTGGAGACAGCAGTACATTGAATGCCAGAGCTTGGGCAATAACCTTATATTATCATTCCAATAAAATGTGGGTTCCCTATAATTACTAGGTCACATAGTTTCAGAGGTAAAGGATCACATGTTTGATGTTGCTGGCTTGGTATCAAATTACATGGTGGTGCTCTAGTGCCTTGTAAATGTCATGACACATTTTGTTTGGGGACAAGAAGCGGAGATTTATAACTAGCAATTAGAGTTCATGACCGGTCTAGAGGGAGATAGTTGTGCCAAAGTTGTGATAGTGTCTGAGCATCAAATACAATGGGAAGGAGTTAAACCTTACCACAACTCCCTCCCCACCTCCACAATATATTCCATTTTGAACATTCAAATATAATAATGAGAAAAGTAATACAACGGTTGTAGTAATAATAATAGAAGTTTTTTTTTCTAATTGCAAGAGAAAACGAAATTAAGGAGATTTTACACATTTCAGTCAAGGAAAATAGTAGATAGTTTGTATTTGAACATTAGTAAAAATACGTTTCTGTTGTATGTAAGGGAGCTGAAACTTGTCTTGATTCTGCAAGTCCAAACTAATTTTCTGTATTCTGCTAGTGTTTGAAGTAGTTTTGTGTTTATGTCTTTGGATCTTTTAGGAAGAGTGTTCGGAAAGATTGACTTGTAAGTCCCTGTTTGTTTGCCTGTGTGTGTTTGTATTAGCTGTTGTAGAGTTTCCACTGCATCTGTGACTGTTTGACATGTGAAAAAAAATGTGTTCCTCTGTCTCTTGTGTGTTGTTCCTGCATGGTTGGCATTTTCATTTTTGTCTGGATCTGAAAGGTACTTTGGGTATTATGGGAGTCATATTACAAATAAATCTGTAAGTGATTTCTTTCGCCTTAGATGTGATGTGTTTGTTGTGTAAGTTGGAAAGGGTGGATGTGTAGTCTAACATGAAATATTTTTGTCCTCTTTTGATTCTCAGTTTAAAAGATGGTTCTCGTTTACTAACTAATTGTTTGTATATTTCTCGTGTTGTTTCATGTATTAAATGTTCATGTCCTTGTATTGCCTATATACAAGTGTGATAGAAAGATGGTAATATGCCCTGGTAATGTTCTACTGCATTGTTTAGTTTTGTGAGGTGTTTTATTTTGTGTGCTATATAATATAATGCTAATCTATGTTGTTCTGGATGTCTGATAATATTGCCTCTGTGGCTGATTCAAAGTGCTTGTATTTTTGTGTGTATGTACTGAAGTGCTATGCCTCCTTGTTTCTTGTCCTGTATGAGAGTTTTATGCTGTATGCTGTGTATTGTGTTACTAAATATAAAATGTTTTATCTGTTTATTTGTCTGTGATTGTCCGTTTTGGAGGGTTTAACACTGTCACTAAGTATATTATTTTTGGTATGATGTATATGTTAACTATTATTCTTCTACTAAATATTGTTGCTGTTTTGTATTTATACCTGTGTAGCATGTCTGTGATCTGTTGTGTTATTTGTAGCTATGTTTCTTTCTGTGTTGTTCGGGATCACATGAAAATGTGATCCCATACAGTTTCATATTTTGTGTATGTTGAGTCTGGAGGGAAATCAGACTTTTATTTCCACTTTCCCAGGCCCATAATTTGTGATTTTTGTATATTAATTTTGCCTCCACTGCCTTTCCTAAAGTGGGAGAAAGTGTGCAGTATGTATCTGATGGACGTGTTGCTTGTAGGGAAGAATGCAGTATCGTATGCATAAGCAATGACCTTTTGCTCTCCTATGTTGAGTTGAGTTGAGTCAAGAACCAACATCACTGCACTCAGGACATTCCCATAAGTGCTCAGTCTCCTCGTTCAACTGCCAGCGAAGAGTCATACTACTAATCGGCCCCACTGCTATCTGATTAAATGGTCTCCTGGTTTGCTATCATATTCCCTGTATGAGAGTACCTTTAATGTTGGTATCTTGTCTGATTTTTTCTAATAATGGCTCTAGTGTCAGTATATATAGAAGTGGTGATAGTGGGCACCCTTGTCTAACAGATCTTGTCAGCCTGAAGCTAGCAGTCAGTGAATGGTTTACTAAGACTTTGCTTTCAGGGTTGTTATACAAAATCTGCATCCACTTTCTGTAGTACTATCCTATATTGCAGTGTTCTAGGGTTTTATGCAAAAAGGAGTGTGCGATTCTGTCAAAGGCCTTCTCTTGGTCTATAGACAAGAGGGAGGATTGACAGTCTTTCTGGTGTGTGTACGTTATAAGGTCTCTAATGAGGTGTGTGTGATTTTGTATATTCCTGTGCGGTACACTACATTGCTGGTTTGGGTGTACTAGCTTTGGTAGGAATTGTGTGATTTTGTGTGTGAGTGATTTGGCCAGAATTTTGGTGTTAAGAAGCGAAATTGGTCTGTAATTTTTCAGTTGTGTCTTGTCTGTCTTTGCTTTGTATATAAGTGTTATATAAGACATGTTGCAACCATCAGGGAGTTCTCGTTTGTCAAAGGCTTTTTGATAGACTTTTAGAAGACGGTTACCTGTGATACGAAATTTTGTTTAGATTATAGATGAGAAAGCATAAAACTGGTTTGATAAAGTATTCACAAAAATTAACACATCCGGACAGAGTTAATTGGGATGACTTACAGGTTCTCTGTCCATAGTTGGAGGTCAGCTTGGCAAAAAGGATAAAGTGCTCGCTCTTAAACTTCTGGTGTACTGATGGTGGGTTCAACCCCTATACCGGTCAGTCTGAATAAAATGTTGATTTCTCATCCTTGTCTTGGGGACGTAAATTACAAGTACCTCACAAGTCAGAGTGGACTTGCCTAATGGCGAGGGATACTGATAATAGTGAAAGCGTCTTCTAATACATTATTGTGAAATCCTGGAACAGGGTAACTGACTGCTTATAACGTAACACCAACAGTGCCTGTTATAATTATATCGTAGGGTTTTGAACCATTCATTACTTCTCTATATTTTATACTATTTTGTCTTATCGATGACTTCGTCTTGACAATGCATTTGCTATAAGATATCTATGTATTATATTGTGTTACTGACACTTCTATCTTCTGTCTGATGTCTTATTCATTACTTTTCATCTCCTGTGTTTATTCTGCACATACTGAGATAATATTCAACTGAGGTATTATTCATTACTTTATTATCTCCTTTGTCTTTTGCACGTACTTAATGAGATAATATTCTACTAATAAGTATTATTCTTTACTTCATTATCCCCTTTGTGTATTACACGTGCTTAATGAGATACTACTTTACTAATTATGTGTAACCATCTACACCATAAATGATTATCACTAAAACGTTGTAGGGATACCATCATTATCTGGATGCCACACCGTGTTCAGGGTGATTGGACATCTGCATATTATGGATGGTTGAGAAACCTATGGTATGACAATGATGGGGCAGGCCTAGTTAGACATGAGATGTTAATTACATCTATTGGTATCTCTATGTATAAATATTCATCACATCATCTCATCGGACCGGAATAGATGATGTAAAGCCCTGACCTTAGGGATAGAAAAAGGTGTAAGAGCAGATGATATATGGACTTAGTGTGCGACTACTGCGCCCTTAACCGACCGCATGCTGCATATAAGGATCCGGCAAATTTCGCCGTGTATTATAATACTGTATCTAACTATCTGATGAGGGCGAGTACATGTTTGTGTTTCGTTTCTTTAAGTAGGTGGTGGTTCTTGCTTACACGATTTGCAAACGGGTCTTCCTATCAGGAAGATCACCAGTGAATGCTAAAGCATTTCACTTTTCTACAGCAGCAAAGAGTGAAGACTTTTATATCAGCCACTGACTATACAGAGACCAGTGTTCCAAACCTATAAAAACTGCATACTTTAACCTGAGTACAAACAAACTAACACCAAACCACCCAATGCCAAGTCTTAGACAAGCCAATAGCCAAATATAAATGAAGACTTTACCACCCATCCTAATATTTCAGGCCCTATATTCGGCTGCGGATCATTGTAGATGACGGACGGTCATCATCATTCATTGTTCTATTATCAATTGTTTGGTTTCGTGATATAACCATTGTTCATGTCATCCCAATAATCCATTATAATACGTTAAAATTGTAAAAAAATGAGTTGATTTCATTCATTATCATATATACGTGTGTTTAAGGGTGTTACATATTAGTGTGATAGTGCTAAAACGCTATCTGGGGGATGCAGATTAGGAGAGCTATGTGGCAAGAATAATACTTGTCATCAGTTAGCATAAGAGTGAGCATGCTCCTCTATGACGGTAGTGCCTTTCCTCTCTTTGCCATGTGCTCTTTTTGCCATGTACGTGAAAACTTTGCTTGATCCCTTAATTAATCCTTCCATATTTGTCGTATCCTGTTCACTAAGGAGTCTCACGAGGCATTCCTGGTTTTTGTTTTGTAGTCGGTATCCACTATGTGGGGATATATATGTCTCCATTACAACTACACACCACACAATAAATAAATAAATAAATAAATAAATAAATAAAACACAGGTCCACAACCAATTCAACCCAAGCTCTTTGTAGACGCCTAAACAAGTGGTTGGATTATACAGCACAAGTTTTATGGGGTCATAACGCACCATCTGACGTCTCAAACGGTCGGCATGTAATCTATCTTCAATCATTATCTCCGTTACTTTTACTTCACTTCTGTGGTTTGCCCTCCATGCAACAAGATCAGTAGCGACTTGATCCCAAGGTGCATTGACACTATCAGTTCGAATCATGTCCCGCTTCACACATCTTTGTAACCTAGGCCGACCCCTAGATCTTTTGCCCATCTGTAATTTGCCACACACACACACACACACACACACACACACACACACACACACACACAAATGTCCTTCGGTATTCTACCATCGTTCATCCTTCTATTACGTCCTCATAGAAATCCCATTTAAATCCGACCATACTCAGTGATTAATTCTAACGTAGTACTATTTGTGCGTTCGTTCTTCTTAAGACTGCAGCACATAATAGATTGTGAAATACGCTCTTGAACTTTGAACTCATTGCCATGTAAATGAAAAAATTCGCAGTTGCATTGATTGATTCAAGCTGTAATAAAACAGAGAACAGCGCCACCATCAAATTCTTTTGCTTGGCTTTGTAAGCTGCTTGTGGAAATATAAGAACAAGCACAAAAGCTACAGTTCCAGGAGTATAGCAGGCGATAAACACTATGGAGATAATCGTGACCATTTTAACGACTTTAGTGTCTCTGTTTGAGAGCAGCTTGTGTTTCTCTGAAGATGCATACTGCTGCTTCCATTTCGTGTTTTTATTCAGTGCTTTCACGAGAATAACTGTACATATAGTGATGAATATGAAAAACATTGTCGGTAGGATGTTGTTGATCCAGAAAGAAATGATGTCTAAGTGTATACTGGTGGTGATTTTTGCAATTCCCAGGAGAGATTTGTTACGGCGGGAATCAAATACCCAGATGGCTCTGGTGGTATAGAATACTGGAACAACAGATGCACACATAACGATGTATAGCACAATAATAAAGGTCACAGTTCGTCTGGTAGTGATGATGGATTTAATCCTGAGAGGAGCCACAACGCACACACATCGCTCAAACGTGATCCAGGCCGTTATTCCAGTGGTCACTCTGGTGAAAATGACGTGTGTCCAGATAATAAAATACATTAGCTGACGAGGATAGAATGGCAGGTCCATCGCTGTTATAGACGGAGTCCAACAAAGATTAACAAAGAAGACAAATAACAGAGACCCCAAGTCAGACATACTGAGCCCAAGAAGACTGATGTTGACTGAGTCTTGCACACCTTGTCGAAGAAAGACGACGATATTTAACACATTGACAATCAACCCCAATGTGGTCACACTCTGTCCTAGTCCGCAAGCGTTTGCCATGACAAAATATGAAAGCGTCTTGTCACTTATTAAAAGTGCTTCTTCTTTCATAGCAATCACATGTATTATTCGAGTAGCGTTGCTTGTAATCATGTCCATAGTTCTAGTTCTGTTTGTTCAAAGTAAACATGACATAAAATATTAAATAAGATGGTCCAATTCCTCATACGTTTATCATGATACAATACGACAGCTTATCTTCATTTGTTATTACAGTGATTTCCTCTGTGAAACTTGGCATAATAAGCATCGTCATGGCGTAGGCGCTCATGTCTCTCCACAATTCTCGGTCTTTGGTTTTCTGGATCAATTTCTTTGATTATATTTCTCCATGCCATCATCTCAGTCCATCCAGCATAATTTCTCATAGTCTGCACCTGCCTCTATTTGCATTGATCTTTCTGGTTGTCACCGTGTTTTCCCATCATATGACCAAGGAAAACTGTCTCTTTCTTATTTTACATATAATGCTCTAGTTTCATTAGCCTCCTTCAGGTCATCTATGTAATTTTCTCTGGCAGTCCAAGGAATTTGCAACATTCGTCCCAGGAACCACATCTCTTTCTTTCTAATTTAATCATTGACGCTCCAAGATTCAGTGCCATTCAGGAGAATAGGTTCTATGTAGCATTTCATCACTCTCTTTCTTACCTTCAACGCATAAGATACTTGATACGCTGCACATTTATTACATCAGTAGAATTAGTTGTCATCTTTTTCACACTTCTGTTTTTCAAACTATATACGACATAAAATAGACATTGTATAAGATGGTCCCACATTGTCTAATTTCCCACGCGTTTATCATGAGTCAGTATGATAGCTTATCTTCACTTATAACAAGGGTTTTGTTTTTAATAAGTGAAAATATATTGTACCAGTAAACGTAGTAGACTAGCATGGGATGAATTGTAAAGACTTTGTGTTGCCCATGCAACATGATCCCTCTCTCGACCTGTCTAGTTTACTCCAGGTGAAAGATAACACCCGTACATGTAGAACAAGTCAGGCTAAAGAAGCTGCCGGATCAGCAAAGCAATGGTAAAACTGTCCACTAATCGGTGTTTCTATCCTAGACCAATTGTTGACCACAGCTTAGGGCCTGGCATGACCTGCCACAACATTTAGCCTTTAGGTTGTGATTCCTCACACTAATATGAGGAGGGTACACTTGCAATGGCGCTCCCCCGCCCGAAGCTTTTGGCACAAGGTGGTATGTCGGGTTTTATTTTTAGCGCCGCCCAATATTCGGCGCTAACAGAAAGCTAATAGTATCGTCTACACTCATATGGTTAGTTAGTTGGATATCCTTTATAGGATTTAGTAATCAATCCCATCAATTTTTGACTGTTTGATACTTTATTATAAAATTTAGTGATTGTTTCTATGGTTTTCTTTGGGAGCTTTTTAAGGGTTGTGTAATTTAGTATATCGGCTCCAGCAGCGGTTAAACCGTCCTATCTTTTTCTACTTAGTCCTCAACCAACTCACTGCAAGCCGTTCCATCTTTTTCTACTTAGTCCTCAAGCAAATTATTCCAAGCTGTTCTATCTTATTCTACTTAGTCCTCAACCAACTCACTGCAAGCCGTTCTATCTTATTCTACTTAGTCCTCAAGCAAATTATTCCAAGCTGTTCTATCTTTTTCTAATTAGTCCTCAATCAAATTATTCCAAGCTGTTCTATCTTTTTCTGCTTAGTCCTCAAGCAAATTATTCCAAGCTGTTCTATCTTTTTCTACTTAGTCCTCAAGCAAATTATTCCAAGCCGTTCTATCTTTTTCTACTTAGTCCTCAAGCAAATTATTCCAAGCCGTTCCATCTTTTTCTACTTAGTCCTCAAGCAAATTATTCCAAGCTGTTCTATCTTATTCTACTTAGTCCTCAACCAACTCACTGCAAGCCGTTCTATCTTATTTTACTTAAATATTGAGCACAACCCACTACTGGCAACGCCGATGACATTCCGGTATGAACCTAAGGCCTATCCACGTCAATATGGAAGCACTATACTCGAGTTTCGCCCTCGTTTGAGCTCGTCAGTAGTGCATATCCCTGACCGGATCCGGAAACAGTCCCGGATCACGCGTGTGAAGCGGGTGTGTAACCACGCGGCACACACTGGACACACCAAATTATCACAACAGAATATCACAACGCTACCCATCGTAGGCTATGCTCAACTTAGTCTTATTCTACTTAGTCCTCAAGCAAATTATTCCAAGCTCTTCTATCTTTTTCTAATTAGTCCTCAATCAAATTATTCCAAGCTGTTCTATCTTTTTCTACTTAGTCCTCAAGCAAATTATTCCAAGCTGTTCTATCTTTTTCTACTTAGTCCTCAAGCAAATTATTCCAGGCCGTTCTATCTTTTTTCTACTTAGTCCTCAAGCAAATTATTCCAGGCCGTTCTATCTTTTTCTAATTAGTCCTCAAGCAAATTATTCCAAGCCGTTCTATCTTTTTCTACTTAGTCCTCAAGCAAATTATTCCAAGCCGTTCTATCTTTTTCTACTTAGTCCTCAAGCAAATTATTCCAAGCCGTTCTAACCAAAAATTATTCCAAGCCGTTCTATCGTTTTCTACTTAGTCCTCAACCAAATAAATCCAAGCCGTCCTATCTGTTGCTATTGTCCTCAACCAAATAAATCCAAGCCATCCTATCATTTTCTACTTAGTCCTCAACCAAATAAATCCAAGCCGTCCTATCATTTTCTACTTAGTCCTCAACCAAATATATCCAAGCCGTCCTATCATTTTCTACTTAGTCCTCAACCAAATATATCCAAGCCGTCCTATCATTTTCTACTTAGTCCTCAACCAAATATATCCAAGCCGTCCTATCATTTTCTACTTAGTCCTCAACCAACTTACTCTAAGCCGTCCTATATTGTGTTACCCTTACGCAGCTTTGTCTGTGTTCTATCTATAATATTAATTATTTCTTTATTTCTCTTATCTGTGTGTTTTTAGATCTTTTATTTCGTTTGCCCTGTGTGTTTTAGACAGTCTTTTTACTTATAATATTGCCAGATGATATCCCGTTCATTGCTGACATCTTATTTCACCGGTGTTGAGTTAATTCTCTCCAGCAGATCCAGATTCTTGACTATCTCCCGCCATTTGAGTCCGCCTTGACTGTACAAACAAATACGTAATTAGTTGTTGTTTATTCGTAATCGTTTGCTCGCCCATCGTGTGTCTGATCCATACAATTTAAAAATTAAGTTGCAAGTCCTTCACAGGACGTAGCAGTCAACCCCAGCATTTTCGCTGTTCTTGATTCCTGGGCAGATTTTACGTTCTGTAGTTTGCCATTGCTTTCTGAACGACCGGCTCCTATACCTTTTTCGAAAAAACCAGCATCGCCATGTTTCGAACCCGGGTATACGGGCTCACAAACCGCGTTCGCAAGCCCTTAGCCACAGAGACCGGAGATTTATACAATAGCCCAGTCTAATAAAAAACACTCTAGATGCTGGTGTCACAAATCAATAAGAAGGTCACACAATAATTATTGTAATCACATTCACATATTCGCCATTAAGCTAAATTTATTACTTTCTGCTCTTTAGTTACTCAATGAGTATACTCGGGATGGTAGAGATGGGGTGGGTCCGAAGAGAGTGGTTGCTGTCTCTAGAGCGGTCTCGGCTGGCAAATATTAGTTTCATCTTCATGCCAAGGCATGCGGGCGTACAAGGGAATGAGCGGGCTGACAGGCTTGCAGGTGAGGCTATTGTGGAAGGCGGAAGAGTCATGGACCAGGCAGATATTCTGAATGCTCTACGAGAAGTAAGTCGTTTACCAAAACCAAGCGATGACTGGGAATCTACAACCATGGTTAGGCTGCAAAGAACAGAACAGCAAGTTAAAAGAGGTGTGGCCAAACAAGAACACTACACAGGAAGCCATAGAAGATTGATAAACCAACACAGAACTGGCGTAGTTAGCCGCTACACGCTGCGGGATTTGCTGAGGAGGGGATCCGATCACTTATGGACTGAATGGTTCGATGTGCAATGAGGATGATCTGTCGACTAACTAACTAACTATTACTTTCTGCACAGGAATTATTACTGGATGTAAAAATTATTTATGTTGCTTTTTAACATCAGAAATTATTGTGAAATATTTTTTCAGAAACATTTATTGTGGTTCTGTGCAGCATAAACAATAATATCTCTGATGCAAATCAGATGATACAGTCCAAGGGTAAATGGTAGCATCAGGGATGTTATTGCATGTCGGTAATTGTATTTGTAACAGTTATTTGTGTTTTTATCCATGACTTTGCGAAGCACTTATCTTCTATCGCAATTGTAAACACAGACGAGATTTTGCCGAATATACTGCTATAAATTATATACGAGTTTCAGAAATTACTTTAAACACAAGTAGAATACTGTGTCTAGCTTTGACGGCAAACTTTCTGTGTAAAAAATTTAACTTGTCTAGTTCACAATAAGTTTACCTTAAATAAATTATTGACCGTTATTTGAAAACCATCGAAAAATGTTAGCTCTATCAATTTTGAAATGTTAACAAGAGGAAACTGTTGCCACCCTCTATTATAACGATTTACAAATGTTTTGCATATCCTTTGCAGAACATCGCTGTCAACATCAGCATCTTTCAGCTGTATGATGATTTCTTGGCAAGATTACGCTCAGTAGTTTGCCATTGCTTTCTGAGCGGCCGGCTCAGTTATCCCGCAAGTCACCAGCGGGGATCGAACCGCTCCCAGCTCTCGCCCCGCTACGAGACTCTGCGTGATAAACGGGATTACAGAGAAAGTGTTGTAACCCCTCGGCCAGAGAAACCGGCAACGATTTACAACTTTTAATAATTCACAACAAGAGACATAACTCATGGTTTGGAAATTCACAAGCGACATAACTCATGTATTTAAATTATTTCTTATCTGTTCGTGTGAACCAAAGCAGTTCGCTATCAATTGAGCTAACGCGTTCGCATATAACCCGTGTATGGGTACGCAGATAAGCCATGATAACCGTTACGTCATTCCTCTTCTTCTCTTGCCCTCTTTCCGTATTAGGGTATCGACCTTCAACCAGACCTCCCCACGCCCTTCTATCTTTAGCTATCCCATGCATCTGTGTTCTTGTCATTTCCATATTGTTCTTTTCTATTTCTTCTTCTCTTCTCCGTCAGTTGTTAGTTCTTCCTCTACTTTCCATTCTCTGTGGGTTCCAGACTAATGATCTTCTAGCTAAACTATTCTCGGGTTTTCTCAACGTTTGACCTTTCCAGCGCAAAGCGTCTTTTCTTCATCTCTTTGTTCACTGGTATTGGTCTAGTTCTCTCCACGATCTCCACGTTGGTGAATCTGTCATACCATCGTATGGATTCTAATTTGCGTAGGGGCTGTTGATACAGTCAGCAGAGAAGGACTGTGGAAGATTATGGCCAAATATGGATGTCCACAAAAGTGTGTCCAAATAGTGCGGTTATTTCATGATGGTATGCAGGCAACAGTGAGCTGTCTGAGCATTTTCCTGCTACCAAAGGAGTGAAACAAGGCTGTGTACTGGCACCAACACTGTTCAGCCTCTTGTTTTCAGCTATGCTGACGAATGCCTTCGAGAACAATGACATTGGAATAGACATCAACTACCGCATGGAAGGAAAGTTGTTCAATCACAGAAGGCTGACAGCTAGAACCAAAAGTACAAGCGACACCGTCAGAGTGCTCCTGTTTGCTGATGACTGCGTTATATATGCCAACTCAGAAGCAGACATGCAACACAATATTAACTTTGGGCTCAATATCAACTAGGAGAAGACTGTAGTTATGTACCAGCCAGCTCCAGAGATTAATCACACCATGACGAAAATCAAAGTAAATGGTCATAGACTAAGTGTTGTGGACAAATTCACCTATCTTGGCAGCACTGTATCACAAGTTGCCACAATTGATGACGAAGTGAATGCAATAATCTCCAAGGCCATCGCGGCCTTTGGCAGACTGTACAAGAATGAGTGGGACAGAAATGGAATAGGCCTGCAAACAAAGCTGAAAGTCTACAAAGCAGTTGTAGTATCCTCACTGCTATATGCTTGTGAAACCTCGACTGTTTTCTAGCAATATACTAGGAAATTAAACCACTTCCACACAGTCTGCCTTAGAAGCTATTGAAGATTAAATGACAAGACAAGATCCCAGACATTGAAGTCCTAAAATAGCATCCATGCCCAGTATCTACACTCTACTAATGAAGAATCAGATTCGCTGGGCTGGTCACTAAACTCGCATGCCACATCGCAGGCTCCTTAAATGAATTTCTTACGACGAGGTGCATTGCTGAGGAGCGGCTGGTCGAGTGGCTAGAAGGCAAGATTCTCCTTCGGAAGCCCCGGGTTCGAATACTCGGTAAGGTGTGGGATTTTTTTTTCTGTCGAGGGCAAAAAGAAAAGCCTAACCTACACAGTTCGCGGCGACTGCACTAGCCAGGCGGCCCTAATTCCCCAGGCTCAAGACACCCCTCTGCCATATACCACAAGGTACTATATAGGCAGTCAATGACAGCTTTTTTTATTTTTTGTGACAGTTTGAAAGCTGCGTTGTGGTAAACGCTCCCAGGGCGGTCAGAGAAAATGCTTTCAAGACACTCTGGAGATCTCACAAAACGCTGTTGGAATTCATCATGAAACATTGGAGACTGCTGCCAAAGACTGAAATTAATGGCGTACATCATTACACAAAGGTGCAGTCAGTCACTTGTGAAGAAAACAGAACTGCAAGAGCTGTGGGGGGAAAAGCTGGTCTGGAAAACCACTGCAGGAGATCCTCCTCATGGAACATCAAGCATTTTTTGCCCACATTGTCAAAAGAACATTCGAGCCAAAATAAGCTTTAGCAGCCATCTTAGAACTCACGGCTCCAAACTTTCAACCTCAATGGATGAAGTGAATGGTCATCATCATTCTTGATGGACAAACAACAATTTGCGTAGGCACGAATTAATAAATTACTATACATTATTAGAATCAGTTTGATGTCTGAAACATGGGGTATGTCTTTAAGAAATGATTAATGAGATCCTCGCTTAAATGACAGCTAAACAAAACATAGTATACCATAATCCTGCACATAGCAGGATAATGTTATTAAACGATAGGGCACATGTTGGAGTTTACAGACCAGCAACAGCTATAACCAGTGGAGATAGCCAGGCTAAGCCAGGTTTAGTGACAAGACAACAGCTACAACTTGTGGAGATAGCCTGGCTAAGCCAGGTTTAGTGACAAGGCAACAGCTACAACTTGTGGAGATAGCCAGGCTAAGCCAGGATTAGTGACAAGGCAACAGCTACAACTTGTGGATATAGCCAGGCTAAGCCACGATTAGTGACAAGGCAACAGCTACAACTGGTGGAGATATCCAGGCTAAGCCAGGTTTAGTGACAAGGCAACAGCTACAACTTGTGGAGATAGCCAGGCTAAGCCAGGTTTAGTGACAAGGCAACAGCTACAACTTGTGGAGATAGCCAGGCTAAGCCAGGAATAGTGACAAGGCAACAGCTACAACTTGTGGAGACAGCCAGGATAAGCCAGGTTTCGTGACAAGGCAACAGCTATAACCTGTGGAGATAGCCAGGCTAAGCCAGGTTTCGTGACAAGGCAACAGCTATAACCTATGTAGATAGCCAGGCTAAGCCAGAATTAGTGACAAGGCAACAGCCACAACTTGTGGAGATAGCCAGGCTAAGCCAGGATTAGTGACAAGGCAACAGCTACAACTTGTGGAGATAGCCAGGCTAAGACAGGTTTAGTGACAAGGCAACAGCTACAACTTGTGGAGATAGCCAGTCTAAGCCAGGATTAGTGACAAGGCAACAGCTACAACTTGTGGAGATAGCCAGGCTAAGCCAGGTTTCGTGACAAGGCAACAGCTATAGCCTGTGGAGATAGCCAGGCTAAGCCAGGTTTCGTGACAAGGCAACAGCTATAACCTGTGGAGATAGCCAGGCTAAGCCAGGATTAGTGACAAGGCAACAGCTACAACTTGTGGATATAGCCAGGCTAAGCCACGATTAGTGACAAGGCAACAGCTACAACTGGTGGAGATATCCAGGCTAAGCCAGGTTTAGTGACAAGGCAACAGCTACAACTTGTGGAGATAGCCAGGCTAAGCCAGGTTTAGTGACAAGGCAACAGCTACAACTTGTGGAGATAGCCAGGCTAAGCCAGGAATAGTGACAAGGCAACAGCTACAACTTGTGGAGACAGCCAGGATAAGCCAGGTTTCGTGACAAGGCAACAGCTATAACCTGTGGAGATAGCCAGGCTAAGCCAGGTTTCGTGACAAGGCAACAGCTATAACCTATGTAGATAGCCAGGCTAAGCCAGAATTAGTGACAAGGCAACAGCCACAACTTGTGGAGATAGCCAGGCTAGGCCAGGATTAGTGACAAGGCAACAGCTACAACTTGTGGAGATAGCCAGGCTAAGACAGGTTTAGTGACAAGGCAACAGCTACAACTTGTGGAGATAGCCAGTCTAAGCCAGGATTAGTGACAAGGCAACAGCTACAACTTGTGGAGATAGCCAGGCTAAGCCAGGTTTCGTGACAAGGCAACAGCTATAGCCTGTGGAGATAGCCAGGCTAAGCCAGGTTTCGTGACAAGGCAACAGCTATAACCTGTGGAGATAGCCAGGCTAAGCCAGGATTAGTGACAAGGCAACAGCCACAACTTGTGGAGATAGCCAGGCTAAGCCAGGATTAGTGACAAGGCAACAGCCACAACTTGTGGAGATAGCCAGGCTAAGCCAGGATTAGTGACAAGGCAACAGCTACAACTGGTAGAGATAGCCAGGCTAAGCCAGGATTAGTGACAAGGCAAAGCTACAACTTGTGGAGATAGCCAGGCTAAGCCAGGTTTAGTGACAAGGCAACAGCTACAACTTGTAGAGATAGCCAGGCTAAGCCAGGATTAGTGACAAGGCAACAGCTACAACTGGTGGAGATAGCCAGGCTAAGCCAGGTTTAGTGACAAGGCAACAGCTACAACTTGTGGAGATAGCCAGGCTAAGCCAGGTTTAGTGACAAGGCAACAGCTACAACTTGTGGAGATAGCCAGGCTAAGCCAGGTTTAGTGACAAGGCAACAGCTACAACTTGTGGAGATAGCCAGGCTAAGCCAGGATTAGTGACAAGCCAACAGCTACAACTTGTGGAGATAGCCAGGCTAAGCCAGGATTAGTGACAAGGCAACAGCTACAACTTGTGGAGATAGCCAGGCTAAGCCAGGTTTAGTGACAAGGCAACAGCTACAACTTGTGGAGATAGCCAGGCTAAGCCAGGTTTAGTGACAAGGCAACAGCTACAACCTGTGGAGATAGCCAGGCTAAGCCAGGTTTAGTGACAAGGCAACAGCTACAACTTGTGGAGATAGCCAGGCTAAGCCAGGTTTAGTGACAAGGCAACAGCTACAACTTGTGGAGATAGCCAGACTAAGCCAGGGATTTAGTGACAAGGCAACAGCTACAACATTGTGGAGATAGCCAGGCTAAGCCAGGATTGAGTGACAAGGCAACCAGCCTACAACTTGTTTAGATAGGCCAGGCTAAGCCAGGTGTAGTGACAAGGCAACAGCTACAACTTGTTTAGATAGCCAGGCTAAGCCAGGTTTAGTGACAAGGCAACAGCTACAACTTGTGGAGATAGTCAGGCTAAGCCAAGTTTAGTGACAAGGCAACAGCCACAACTTGTGGAGATAGCCTCATGGCCATTCATAGAATTCTCACATTCTGTGACCTCTAAAGCGAGGTGAGCCATTCCACACCAAACATTCCTTTCTCAACATCTATATAGAAAACACCTTCAGAAAATATAGATGAAGGAGCGTGTCACTTCAGCAGAAGATCAATTAAATGCCATGGGTTGAGTAAACATCTTAAGCGGCATCCCTCGTCTGCCATGAGATTATATATCACCATAATGTTGTCATTGTATTATAATAAAACAAGTCTGTTACCATGTTAACCACTTTTAAATCACTTTGACACACCCTTACTTCCCATTTTTCGCTATGTAGTTTTATTTGGTCGAAACCAACTTTTTGTTTGGCGCCAGATCTGTTAATCCACTATTGAATTTTTTTTCATGTTAAAAATGACAATATCAAAGTGAAAATGACATCAATAGAGAATAGCCAACTATACATTCGACAAAATGAGCAAGATATATTCTTGTCTTCGCAATCATCGGTCGAACCAGTAGAAACATTGTTTCAATCCGAATACTGTTCTCAGAAGATATTAATTTTTAATATATATAATATTTAATATTAGATTCGGCAAGCCGAACAAACATCTAATTGTAGTGAACATGTCGCTTCTGAGGGAAATGAACAGAGTTCCATAGGCAGACAAGTAAACCAATGAGCAAGTCCTAAAAGAAGCAGATGAAAACGGAAACTAATTAGATAAATTAGACGTAGGCAACGAATATATTTTGGGCACGTTATGAAAAGAAATATATTAGATAACATGGTAACAACAGGCAATATTGAGGGGACAAGAACATCAGTAAGGCAGAAAAATACTTATCTATATGGCTTGGCCACATGGCATGGTCGTGGTAAGAATATAGAGCTGATCCATGACTCTGGTGATCGTGTGAGACGGCGAAACATGACCGCCTTGTTTATCAACATGCACATGATGATGATGATCATTAATGTTGTTTTTCATGTAGGCAGTATATGAAATTATATAAATAGCCTGGATTGTACTAGATGTTAATCAAAATGTCCCAGAATGTCACTGTCTGTGGCTTCAAAAAC
>JACEFZ010012667.1:0-80000 GCA_014155875.1 Cepaea nemoralis
CCCCCGGATCATTGGCGTGTGAAGCGGGTGTGTAACCACGCGGCACACGTTGGTCAAATTATCATAACAGAATATTACAACGTCACCTATCGTAGGCTATGCTCAAGATTGCCCAATTGCCGCGACTGACGTCCGTCAATCGATGTGGACCCGAACGATCAGGTCTTCTCACTGGCAAGGAACACCAGGCCTCCTAAATCCAGTGAGCAATAATTAAATTGATTTATTTGGTTGTTTCGGGATTCGTTCAGGGATATGCACTACTGACGAGCTCAATACGAGAGCGAAACCGAGTTTTTTTTTTTTTTTTTTTTTTTTTTTTTTTTTTTTTCCATATTCTTTACAGGACATCGCTGTTCAAAAGCAGCATCTTTCAGCTGTTGTTGATTTCTTGGCAAGATTACGCTCAGTAGTTTGCCATTGCTATCTGACCGGCCGGCTCAGAATCCCGGAAGTGAGCCAGCGGGGTTACGAAACCGCTTCCAATTTGAATTCCGCTACGAGACTCTTTGTGGTTTAACGATTCTTAAGGACAGAGTGTGTAATCCCTCAGCCAGAGGAGAACCAAACTCGATTATAGTGCTTCCATATTGACGTGGATAGGCCTTAGGTTCATACCAGAAATGTCAAAGACTAGAATATATAGGAGGGAAGACCACCCTGAATGAGTGGTCTACCTCAAGTAGATTAGAGGTAACCCAGTGCCCCCAACAAGAGGGCAGGGTAGGTGTAGGGAGTAGATAGGGAGGGGAACTATCAACAGTTCTCTCATGAGGACACGTAAGTGTCAACCAGAGGGTAAGCACTCTGGTCAAGGTGTAATCACCTCAACGTGATAGACACCAAGAACTTGGAACAGAACTCAAGAGTAGGCTTACTAATCTAAGAGTGTGGAATGATGTAGCACGCAAAGCCGAAGTGCGCATGAAGACCCTCCGCGTGCTGTGTAATCAGGACACGGAGGATTGTCAGACAGGGGACGGACTTCGTAGCGGACACATCGCTTAGAGTCGATGGCGTCCTTCTTTAAGTGAATAGATAGATTTAGCAGTAGGGCTAGGGACGACTAGTGATAGGAAGTTCTGTGTATTCATGTGTGATTCATTAGAGACAGTTTTGTGCATTTATGTATTGTAAGAGCCAGTGGCAATAAAATGTGTAATCAATTCCTCTCGTACGACTGACAATTCTTTTTGTGTGGTGCGAGAGAAGTTTATCCCTGAATGCATGGAGCATCGCTTGATGACAGGCTAGGATAAAAGTGGTGTCAGAAGTGTAGCTTGGACATTTGTTCAAGCTAAAACACTCACCCACGGCTCTAAAATAGCTTTGCTGTCAGTTAATCACAGGGTTTAATTTGTGTTAGTGTAAAATGGCGTGTGCAGACTAGAACAAGATGCGAGCTGTGCCCATCGTGACCGATTACCATTTATTTATACTTATTGAAATGTTTTGTGCTTTATGAACATGTTTTCTTCTGATTTGTAAGTATTATTAGTATGGTTTTGCATCATTTATTTCTACAATTATTTGGTAATTTATGAGTATTTATGAAACATGATTCACGGCGGAGCAATACACAAAAAAATCAGCCGGCGACAATATCGATATTTCAATCTAAAAATAGCGCTCCGCCTATGACGTGTCACGGTTGACCCACAGCTGTCCTACGCCATCGGCAATCAGCGACATATTGTTTACAAATCGCCAAGCCGCTGCTCGCCTGAATTTATGAATTATATTGAGTATTATTTGTTTATACAAGTTATGTATTGAATATATTTAATAATTTGAACATTATTATTTCCTATTATATTTATTTTAAAGCATTTATTTATTTATTTGTGGACATATTCTATTTTCTACAGTCACGATGGCACTACTTTCTTTATGCAAATAGGATTCGGTCTGCACAGCACTATCATAAATTAAACATCAGTTAGTTAAGGAAAGCATAAGATATTAGGACGAAGACAGGACAGTGACAGTCACTATTAACTATACCACATTGTGTTGTCCGGGGGCATGTAATTGTAAATTTCAAACAAATGTCTAAGTTCATATGTCGTTTGCAAATGGTTAATTATTGATGCTCTAATAAACCAGGTATAACAAGAGCCTTTAGAAGAGTAACACAAGGTGTGTGTCGAGGTGCCAAATGATTGTACCTGATTGTTCCGGATGGTTAAGATGAGTATACCCAAATTATTTTTGAATGCAATGTGATTAATAATGCATCTCTTTTTCAGGGTATAAACTAATATGATTTTTATACAAAGTCATTTAAAATCTTAACATATCGAATATACCTGAATAAATATTTGAGTGCCTATCAACTCTAGCTAATTATCCAACAACATGTCAACTTTAGCAGATTGCATACAAGCAGGCAAGGAATTAGGACACACCGGACAGGAATTAGAGCAGTATGCTGATCAAAACTTTAGGGAAGCAAAAGATGCTGATAGAGATGAACGTGCACGAGAGAGACAACACCAAAAAGAGATGTCACAATTAGCTGAAGAAACTAAACAGAAACAGTTAGAACAAGAGAGACAACACCAAAAAGAGATGGCACAATTAGCTGAAGAAACTAAACAGAAACAGTTAGAACAAGATAAGGAGGTTAAGCAAAAACAATTAGATCAGGAGAGAGAATTAAAGTAAAAACAATTAGATCAGGAGAGAGCGTTGAAGCAAAAAGAGATAGATGAAATGGCAAGAGTGAAAGAAAAACAAATACAGATTGAATCAGAGACACAGTTAAAGATGAAAGGTATGGAAGTAGATTCACACGTAGAGATCTCCGCTACAAAACTAAAGAGTCAGCAGGAAGAGAATAAACTTAATAACTACAAACATATTATTAAGCCATTCTGTAAAGAAGATTCCATATCAGCTTGGACAGAAAATGTCGAATATCAGCTTAAATACCATCAAGTACCAATCGATATGTGGGCCATGATCTACATGAAAAACCTCAGTGGGGAGCCCCTTAAAGTTATTGAATCAATACCAACTGATCTTAGATCTAGCTATCAGTACATTCACGATAGGGTAATGCAACATTTTTTACTTGATGCCCCTGGGTATCAAGTGCAATTTTCTAACTTAACACCAAAACAAAGTGAGACCTTCATCGATTATGTCTCGAATGTCCAAAGCGTGCTGAATAGATGGCTTAATGCAGCAAAAATAGGAAAGGACTTTGAAAAACTTAAAAATTTAATAGCCATGGATAAAGTTATATCCACAGTCCCAACTCCTTTCGCTAAGTTCCTTCAGCAGTCAGACATCGAAACAATAGAACAATTCGAGAAGAAAGGCTCCGCATATTTTCCCTCGAATAGGGAAGTGTTTAAAACATAAAACATCGACTCTGAAATAGTCTCTTTTGTTAAGGACCAACCTAAAAGTTATCGTAGCAATAAAAAACCATCTCAGAGAGTCGACAAGAAAGATCAAAAATTGCCTAAATGTATGTATTGCCAACTTTTTCATGATACTTACGCTATGTGTGATAAATCACCGAACTATCCGACACATCTTGAGATGGTCATTAAGAAACAACAAAACAAGAGAAATGCATACAGGCGTGCGGTTAAATGTTTTTTCTGTGCTAGCTACGGACATTATTCCAGTAAATGCCTAGGCCGTCAAAGAATGAAGGCCAAAAGTGCAATGTTAATTGATACATCTTCTGATAGTGGGAGTGAGACTGAGTGCGAGGTCGAGAATGAATTACCTTTTAACCAATCTGAAGATGTTTGTTGTGTAAACGATATCTTAACCTTTGACAGTTGTGAGCGATGTCCCCAATTTCATGCAGACGGAAAATTAGAATGTGGACACACAGTGCCATTCTCCACTGAGAGTGCAAATGCAGCATTAGCCTCCAGAGGCAATTTGGTTTTCCACAATGCACTGGTCAATGAAATACCATGCCAATGTTTGCTTGACAGTGGAAGCACTCTTATCGGTCTTAGAAAGGAATTTGTGAACCGAAATGATTATACAGGTGACTCAGTCAAATGCCGAACCTTTTCGGGTAATATCGAAATTTACCCGCTGGCAAGAGCCCGTATTAACACTCCTTTTCTGTCTGGTACCTTTACATGTGCTATTTTAGATAACCCTTGTACTGATTTAATTTTGGGATGCTTACCCCAATTGAAGGAATGCACTAACAAAGGAATAGCTGCATGGGAAAAATTAAATGCAGCAAATGCAACAACCAGAGCAGATACTATTAAACACCAAGACACACTAAAGGAGGAAAGACTACTGTTGCTATCACCAACTAGCACGGATGATACCACCAGACAGTAGTTTATAGACCAGCAAAAAGCTGATCCGAGTGTGTCTCCGTATCTAAAACTGTTAAAAGAAAAAGCTAAAGTAACTACAAACGCATCATTGTTCTTTAGACTTAATAATGGGATTCTTACTCGTTATTATACAACCAACAACCATGAGATTCAGCAAACGGTGTTACCTGTACAACACCGCCAAACTGTGCTAAAAATTGCACACGAGTCACCGTTTGCTGGTCACCTTGCATACGACAAAACCAGGGCCAGAATTCAGGCTCATTTTTACTGGCCGGGTGTTTGTAATGACATAAAATTATTCTGTCGGTCATGTAATGTCTGTCAACAACTAGTACGTAAGGGGAAACATCCTACAGCTGAAGTACAACCTTCAACACTGGCCTCTAGACCATTCGAGAGTGTGGTGGTGGATATTGTTGGACCCCTGAACCAGGTGTCAAGCAAAGGAAATCGCTTCGTCTTAACGCTAGTAGACCTATGTTCAAGGTGGGTTGAGGCGGTAGCTTTAAAATACACCACCTCCAAAGATATTGCCAATGTATTTGTACATTTGTTCTCACGATTCGGATTTCCACGTACCATCTTATACGACCGGGGAACTCAATTCATATCGGCTGCAACGCAAGCCCTTACAAAAATGTTAGGAATTAAACAGCATTTTACAACAGCTTATCATCCAGCCAGCAATGGAATTGTAGAGAAGATTAACGGAGACCTGAAACATATGCTGGCTAAGGTGACAGCAGAAAACCCATCTGAATGGGATACACTGTTGCGAACAGTGCTGTTCGCCTATCGGGAGATTCCCCATTCAAGCACGGGGTTCTCACCTTTTGAGTTAGTATACGGGGCTAACCCACGTGGACCCCTAACAATTTACCATCAGTTAGTAACTAATGCGATTGAAATTCCAACCCCTAAAACACCTTATGAGATGGTAACAGAAACACGCGATAAAATTATGAAATCGTGTATGATAGCCAAGGCAGCTTTGGAGAGGAAGGGTCAAATCTACTGCCAATACGCAAATAGAGGTGCTAGGACTATTAATCTTGAACTAGATCAAGACATACTGCTTTTACTCCCAGACAAACGTAATTTATTATTGACCTCATGGCAAGGGCCATTCAAAGTGGTACGAAAAATTTCAGATGTCGATTATGAAATATCGATAAACGGACACTTAAAGATATTTCATATCAACATGTTGAAACCCTACTTTTCACGACAAGAGACAGAACTGGAGACAGACGAACATAATGCACCCACACCTATTGATGAGACGACAGACATACATAACGCAACTACACTAGTTAGCGAGACTGGCAAGGACGACGATATGCATACATTTAGTGAGCATACAGAAAACGCACTTAGCACCACCACCGTACTGAACCAGGTAGACGACGACGGGATGGAACTACCTATTCCAATTGTAGACAAGACTGCGAAATTAGAGTGTATACGGTTAGAACCAGGACTAACAGAAGAGCAACGACGACAGACAATAGAATTAGTGACGGAGTATAAGGACATATTCTCCGACATTCCAGGTAGGACGGACAGGATCGGAGCACTCCATCCTTCTTTCGGACTCTAAACCTATCAAATGAAGGCCGTACTCTATCCCACTTAGCTACAGAGAAAGTCTAAATAAGGAAATTCTTAATTTAGAAGCTAGTGGAATCATCCAGAAATCTACATCTGAGTACTCCTTTCCAATCGTCTTGGTGAAGAAAAAGGACTCCACAATTCGTCTCTGTGTGGACTATAGAAAACTCAACAATGTCACTAAGATCGACGCAGAACCAATTCCTTCCTGCGAAGATCTTATTCTTGATATGTCCACCTCCAAAACCTTCTCTAAATTAGACCTTACTAAGGGATATTGGCAGGTCCCTATGCAGACTCAATCCATCCATCTTACTGCTTTTTCAACACCGTTAGGTCGTTACGAGTGGCGGTTTCTTCCTTTCGGACTTCGTAACGCTCCTGCCACTTTTGTACGCCTAACTAGAGATTTACTACATGGAGTGACGAATACGGTGACATATATAGATGATATTTGTGTCCATACAGATGACTGGACAACACACTTACTGAAACTCCGACAAGTCTTCGATAGGTTGCGACTCTTCGGTCTCACTGTCAAACCTAGCAAAGTTGAACTGGGCGTACAAGAAATTGGATTTTTGGGCCATGTCATTTCACAAAGACAACTAAAAACTGACAATAGAATTGTTACTAAAATTATGAACCTGACCATGCCTACAACAAAGAAGCAGGTCAGGAGCCTTTTGGGTTTAGTAAATTATTATAGTAAGTTCATACCGAACTTAGCCGAAATCACGAGTGTATTTTCGAATGTGTTGAAAGCATCGGTAAAATTAGATGTCAAAGATGCATTATTAATTTCTGCATTGTCAAAATTGAAACTCCTATTTAGTAATGTACCAATTCTGCGTTTGTCTAATCCTAGGCTCGTTTATTATCTTAGGACAGATGCCAGCACGATCTCCATCGCTGGAGTACTAGGCCAGTTTTACGATGGCATCTTCCATCCAATTTGCTACGTGAGCCGCAAGATCACACCTGCTAAGTCCAGATATTCCATATCAGAGTTGGAAGCCCTAAGTGTCATCTATTCAGTAAGGAAGTTACATCGATTTCTAGCGGGTAATCACTTCGTAGTACAGACCGACAACTCCCCAATCACGGTCATACAAAGTGGGGTTCATCGCAATGACCGCATCTACAGGTGGTCGTGAATCTTACAAAATTATACTTTTAGTATAGAGCATATTAAGCGTAGGGACAACATTCTTGCTGATACCCTTAGTCGACCATCTGAGGTAGAAATACCTGATACTCCACTTGAAATGTAGTCTAAGATAATGTAATTTAGTACACTTAAAATATCCTGTGTAAAATATCCTATGTAAATCATAGACATCATGATCAGGACTGTGTGCTAATAACAGTGAATCACCATGTGGCCATAGACAGCAGAATAAGAACTGTGCTCCAAGAACAAGTGAATCACCGTCTGTACATAGACAGCTCGTTACTTACTATGCTCCATATGTGTTCCGGTGAATCACCTGTGCGAATCATGGGAGAACAGTGTCAGAACAATGCGTAAATAACAGACACGAATATACATGTCTACGACACCAACGGACTCTACGAGTGGAAGAATACCCATAAGACACAAGGATGACTGTGTAGTCTATTTAATATACCCAAGACAAGTGTGCAACTATAAACTATGCCACCAAAAGCAATTTCTGAACTTTATGGCAACCACTAACCTGGGATAGTTAAATACTATGTATATACATTTAGCTAGTGTGATATGTATTATAACATGTTTTAATACAGTGATAAATTATAGTTAAAATAGTTACTTTAATATAGATTTAGAATAGAATTACGTAATATGATAGATTTTTTTTGTAGTTTAGATAAATCACTAATTTACCTGACATAAGCCTGGGTCATTGACATTGAGTTGAATGACCGGGCATGAGAAAGAATGGAGATGAAAGTGGGAGACAGTAAAGTGACTGACCTGGCTATGAGTAAACAGCCAGTCCTTAGAAATAATGGGAAGGGTGAGTGTGGATCCCAGGGGATGGGGCGAAAGACAGTGGTGTGTTGTGTGAAGGCAGGGGACTGGAAAGGCAGTGAGAGAGGAGACCGACTGCGGGTCAGGTCGTTTAAGAGAGAGCTCCGTGTTGTGTTGTTCTGCTAGTTGTGAAGACAGGCCTGAACCCAGAGTGGGTTCTGTATTGAGTGTAGGCCAAACCCCAGAGTGGGTTCTATAGTTGAGCAGTGGCTCCAACCCAATGTGTGGGTTGTATTGTGTGAGATCCAGCCGAGGATTGTAGCTGGATTACCTGTCTTGTGGATTGAGATTAGAAGCCAGCCGTGAGAAGGCATTGATGTGTGCTGGTTAAATTGTGAGGAGGATATTTATATTCTATGGATTACATTATGTTTCTGGATGTATAAACATGTTCCGTTTGTCCGTCTTATTTCTGTAATAAAGGATTATGTGCGCCAACGGAATCTTGTTTAATGCCTGGTGAATATGCACTGCGGGGGTGAGTTACATTGCAAGACAGATATCTCCATTGACACACCATGAGTATCGTTACCTAGACAACGACCATCACACAATAATATCATGAGCATATCATCGTAAGAACTTCGTGATATTATCATCAAGAAAACGTGTGACAATCTGGGCGCTAGTCACTTAGTAAGAAAATCTAGAGGCTACGTCCGATCAAGAACATCTGGGGACTGTCCTGGCAAGAACGACGGGGATATATTGAGAAACCCATTGCATTATAGACATTTGTGTCATTCTGAGATATTTGTGGGCTCTTCGCTGAAAGAGAGGAGTTATTATCGGTGTCTTTCGTGCCATCAATTTAGACAGTACTGCGTCACGAGATTAACAGCAATTCTTTTGTGTGTGTAAGACGCCACATCGAAGAAAAAAAAACTGTCAGCGCGCGGGGAGGGTACGCGGCGGAAATCACAAGCTAGCAGACAGTTCAAGTGAAGTCCACTACAGGTGATTTGGAACCAACCATATCGCTAAAGCGAGTGGGGGTGCAGCGGCAGCACAAAAGTCGGTGATAAAGACACGCCATACAGACTAACCGGGAGAGTCCATTACGGTGACAGGTAAATTTGATACCAGGCAGGAGGGCTGAAACTAAAAGACCAGTGTTGAATCCAGAGTGGCGAGGGCAGCGTGTGTGTGTGTAGAACATCCGTTGTCGGTGATAATGACAGGATTGGGAACCAAAGATAATTGACAGGTGTGTGTGTGTGCGAGGCAAGCGCACCGTGTTGTCGCAAGTTGACTGGTGAAGATTTTTCGACGCAGTAAATAGGACGGGTGGAGACACCAGCGTCCAGGTACGAGGGGAAAGTTACGTTAACCCCTACCACAGCCGTGCTAGGGCAGCAGTGGAAAGTGTAATTTTCCACGAAGTTAATATAGCAGCCGGGTGGGGCTGTCAAGTTTGTGTGAAAACTGGTTTACGGAGGAATTTTTCACTGAGAGTGATAAAGAGAAATTAGGTTGACCTTGGAAGGAAAGGCTGTTTAACAGTAAGCAGTCACTCAGAAAAATTTCCACGGCCTAGTGTGGTCAAGAGGACTCATTGTGAATGAACAAAACAAGTTGTTTTGAAAGGAAGCCAGATTTTATGTTTCGCCTTTGTTGAACTGTCCTATTATTGTCATCATTATTCTGTTATGAGCAAACAGTTTTAACGTCTCATCATCGCAACCATGGTTGTATTGCTTTGCCAATAAGGATTTATATACCCAAAAATTTAAAGCGCTGAACATTGGCTGCCATTCTCCTTTAATGATACAGTGAAGCGACATCTCCGCAACGAAAGTAACAACATATCGAGAGAACAGTTTGGATATCACTATCATCTTCAACTTTTGTCGACAGTTGGAACTTTTGAACACCACGTGAATTCAATAACCACTCAACAAAACAAGAAGTCGGTTTGAAATCTAGTGTCGTAGACATTTCCAGCGGATTGCGAATAACTATTAAAACGAACAAAAACTTCGGTGACTGAATAAATAAGAACTTTTGGCGACGGATTAGTGGGCACATATTTATCGGCCAACGAGTTGGACAGTCTGTTTGCTGCTCATTGTCTTATAAATATTGTTTTCGGTTGTTAAGCGGTTACTTGTATGTGGTCCAGTGTTTGTCAAGAGTAGGGCATTTTGTGTTGCTTCTCGAAGGCCGGGAGGCGGGGCGAAAATTTATTTTCTTACTGTGCACCATGTGTTTTCTGGGAAGAAAATCGTAAGGTCGGTTTGTTTGATTCTGCAGTGAAGCAGGGTGGTCCTAGATTATACACCGTGCCTTTTGGGTCTAACGTAAGATCTGTGTATATTTTCAGTATATATTCCTGTTCTTTGTCTCTTTCATTTCGTTATATTTACATATAATATTTGCTGTGGTCGGATATATGTTATTATTGTGATCTTTCGTCATTTCTGCTGTCTAGTGGTCTTGGTCAATTTATGTTTATATTTTACGCGCACTGTGGGTGTCTCTACACAAGCTTGTGGTTGTTACTGTGGTGTATGTCTGTGTCATCATCGTCTCCGTGTACTCAGCTTGTGAAGTCTAGCGTTGGATAGTCATCACTTAGTGTTATCATCCATTTGTTTGTATATGTATTTATATGTATGTTTAACAATATTTCCAGGGACTTTATGAACTTTTGGTCATAGATATATAGATATAAGGGAGTATAGGTGATACTTCCCCCCTCACTACCTAGTGCTTATAGAGTGACTGGGTGAGTACAGAGTGATATTTTAGCACTACGAATTGACGTACACAGGGAGTGTGGGTGTACTTAGGGAAGTGACACAAAGACTAAACAGCAGAGTCGTCACATTTATAGTTGGCTGACAGACAGCAACGTGTCCACAAGTACAAGATGCTACTTTAATGGACTATATTGTAGCAGGTGAACGAATAGGCCTGAAAGGTAAAGAGTTACAGGAGTATGCTGAAGCAAAAGAACAGAAACAGATTGAAAGAGACCAAAGACAAGCTGAAAGAGAACAGAGACAGGAAGAAAAGGTAGCTGAAGACAAGCGTCTACAGGAAGTAAAACTAGCTGAAATGGAAAACAAGCGTCTACAGGAAGAGAAAGAGACACAAGTAAAACTAGCTGAAATGGAAAATAAGCGTCTACAGGAAGAGAAAGAGACACACATGAGAATGGAAATTGAGAAAGAGAAGATTAAGATGGAAGCGGAAATTGCTATTAAAAAGTTAGAATTTGCATCGAAGGGTCAAAGTGAGGAAAGTAGAAAACCTTCGCAGTCGTCACAGAGATTAAACCTGCCATACTTTACGGACCGAGACAACCTTGAAGCTTATCTTGACAGATATCAGGCATCAGCGAAAGTGTTAGGCATCCCGAAGACCAGTATTGCGATTAGACTAGGGGAGCTTATTACGGGCAAGGCACTAGACACCATGTTCAATTTACCTGTAGAAGAAAGAAACAACTACACTATCTTACGTCAACGTTTGCTGACTAAGTTCCAACTCACTGAGCATGGAATTAGGACAAAGTTTAGACAGATAGTGCCAGAGACAAATCAAGATTGCACAGACTTTGTTAACACAGTAAAGAACACATTTAACAAATGGATGGAGCTTGCAGAAGTAGGGAAAGATGTTAATAAATTAGTAGATCTAATGTTAAGAGACAAGGTAGTATCTGCATGCAATTCTAATTTAGTGGCGTTCTTTTAGGAACGGAAGCCAAGGACAAAGACACAATGTCCTCAGTTAGGGCAAAAACTATATGACTGCACATCCTAACAGTTCTATTGGGAAACTAATGAGTGAGGAAATAGTCTGTGGCAGCGTAACACTAAAACAGGACCAGAATCCAGTCATCAGACCAAGGGCGAAAAGTGTGGATTCAGCACAGAAAAGGTGAGCAGCGAGAACTTCAAGATAATGGTTTCCGAGGAAACAATATTGGTAGAGTAGGACGGTACCCATATAGAAGAGGGAACTTCCAGAGGACGTCAAATTATGCCGGATGTTGGGAATTGTGGAGCTGGAGACACAAAATGGCAGATTGTGATGCCACACCATCAGATGGACCAACGAACAACAGTAAAAGGGATCACTTGTTTCAAATGTGGAAGGAACGGGGCATGTCAGTCAGCAATGTAGGATGAGAGAAACAGAGCACTCAAATGCAGCGCAAGTAATTGAGACGCTGAACAATGAAGATTGTAGTGGGTGCAAACCTCTTTTTGAAAAAGATAGTCAGCCAGTCTTATATTGTGTCACACAGTTAAAGCAGGATCAGCAGTCCATGAGGAGGAAGTTTGAAGCTACATCAGGGATTTGTCAATGATAGACCAGCGTTAACAATTAGAGTTCCGGATGTACGTCTATCGGAGTGAGGAGAAGTTAATAGATCCCTTGGATTATACAGGAAAAAGATTAGATGCATAAACATTCACGGCACAGTAGAGTTCTACCCAGTAGCCATAATAACAGTAAAACACCATATCACTGGAAGAGTGACAGCGTGTGTTTCTGGACTCACCAGTGACTGATTTGATCATAGAAAATGTTATAGGGTTAAAGATTGTACAGAAGAGGAAGTAGTTTATTGGGACCGAAAATATAGTGTAAGCAGTAACGAGGTAGGTTACCACAAGAGAACCTAAATTGGAGAGTATAGCTGAGGTAGGAGAGGCACTTGAAGTAGACACAGGAACTCAGGACAAGGATAGTACAGCGGAGCAGATGAGAGTGGATCCCATATATAGTGCTAGTGAATCCCAGAGACAAGATACTACTCTGAACAAATGTTCCCAAGGGTGTAGGAGAGTAGAACATAGGCAGTCAAAGAAAGGTAGATGGTGCTTCAAGAGGAAGAACAATGTTCTCACTCGCAGGTTTTCAGATAGCAGAACTGCACGTGGACAAGGAGCAGTACCTTTAGCACATAGAGACCGATATACTACAACAGCTCAGGATAGTGCATGTGCAGGGCACATAGGCATAAGGCGTATGCAGCAGAAAGCAAGGTGCCAGATACATGGGCCAAGATTGAATAAAGAGTTCAGACTAAACAGAGACGCAAGTGTAACGGTGCAATATGCAGATAGGAAAGTTGAGTCAGGTCAAAAGAGTTTTTGCGACATTACTGACCCAGGGCTAGGGATAGCAAACAGATGTTGTAATTGTAGAGGTACCATGAGTCATGGGTACATGAAAGAGAGACACAGCATCGACAGGAATCAGAGGTGGGTTAATGCAAGAACAGAACCACCTGATATAGGGTCGGTACACAAATAGTATTGTGTGGTCGTGAAGTAGTAAGAGATCTGAGGGTGCATAAGTATAATGCTTTTCTATGATGTATTATTATTATTATGTGATGTATTAGTTCATGCATTGATACACAAGATAGATGGTTGTATTTATGTGTGATGAATTGGGAGTGTAAGATGAGCATTTGATGTATTATGTAGTGTGGTAGCTAGAGTAAGTGCAGCCATACTTATGGCTACCAGGCTATATTGTCTGGGTCACATGTTTAGAAAGTTTTAGTCTCCCAATATTTGAAAACGAAGTTTTCTTTTAAGAGGGGGGTGATGACATAAGCCTGGGTCATTGACATTGAGTTGAATGACCGGGCATGAGAAAGAATGGAGATGAAAGTGGGAGACAGTAAAGTGACTGACCTGGCTATGAGTAAACAGCCAGTCCTTAGAAATAATGGGAAGGGTGAGTGTGGATCCCAGGGGATGGGGCGAAAGACAGTGGTGTGTTGTGTGAAGGCAGGGGACTGGAAAGGCAGTGAGAGAGGAGACCGACTGCGGGTCAGGTCGTTTAAGAGAGAGCTCCGTGTTGTGTTGTTCTGCTAGTTGTGAAGACAGGCCTGAACCCAGAGTGGGTTCTGTAGTGAGTGTAGGCCAAACCCCAGAGTGGGTTCTGTATTGAGTGTAGGCCAAACCCCAGAGTGGGTTCTATAGTTGAGCAGTGGCTCCAACCCAATGTGTGGGTTGTATTGTGTGAGATCCAGCCGAGGATTGTAGCTGGATTACCTGTCTTGTGGATTGAGATTAGAAGCCAGCCGTGAGAAGGCATTGATGTGTGCTTGTTAAATTGTGAGGAGGATATTTATATTCTATGGATTACATTATGTTTCTGGATGTATAAACATGTTCCGTTTGTCCGTCTTATTTCTGTAATAAAGGATTATGTGCGCCAACGGAATCTTGTTTAATGCCTGGTGAATATGCACTGCGGGGGTGAGTTACATTGCAAGACAGATATCTCCATTGACACACCATGAGTATCGTTACCTAGACAACGACCATCACACAATAATATCATGAGCATATCATCGTAAGAACTTCGTGATATTATCATCAAGAAAACGTGTGACATTACCCATTTACTTAAGATAGTAACTTTAAATTTAATAATAGCTAATTAAGACGAGGATAAAAAGTTAAGATAGAAACAGTACCAGTTAGTTCATTTCATTTCACTTTATTTCATTCCATCTTGATGAACACTTTAACAACCTCATCATTTAGGATTAAAAGTAGTTTATACCTTATAGGATTATACATTTGAACATACATCATTTACACCATGTGTAGTAAAATTATCAATCATATCTTTTCATTTAGACATTAAAACAATTTTTTTTTAAATTTATAATTTTGTTTACCATTTACAATTCACATTACTCAGTTTAGAAGCAGACAAAAAGGTACATAACTCATCTCACATCATTTTCATTTTTTTTTAGTTAGTAGATTACTTCCCTTAAATTAGGTTAATTTTGTGCAACAAAATAGAATATATATATTCATAGAATTAGTATTAGTATTTCAGTAGAATGTAGTGTTTAGTATTATCAGGGTACAAACTATCAACCCTATTTCATCTATGTAAATATTGTGTAAATACATGACTCGTGCAGTAAGTTACGCACAGTCATTAAGCTCAACTCTTTTCAAACTGAGCCAAACTTGTACAGTGTCACTTCAAGGTTTTTAAATAATTGGGAGAATAAAAGATGTGTGACAGAAGTGTGAAAGTGAGAGAAAATGGAAAATATACAATGGAGAGTGAAGACAACCAGCGGATTTTTTCTGCCGCTCAACGCGACTTTTATTATTTGTCTGCGTCAAACGTTTGCTTTCAGTGTTGAAATGTGCTGTCTCGAATGTGTTGTGTGTAGTTAGCCATAATTACATTAGACCTTAGGGAAAGTATTTTAAGTCTCATAAGACGGAAACGTAGTCACGAATTAGTGTTATACACTTATTTGTGGCCACATTTAACCGGATTATGGCACTTGAAAGCTGATTGGCAGAGAAATTAGAAACAGACACACATGTTAGAAGGTAAAATTATATTGTTACGTACATCCAAACACGCAAACAACCAGTAAAACAAACATGTAAAGTGCATGCATTTTTTAGAACAAGGGGAGATAACTCCGAGTCAGGGGACACAATAGACAACGAAAAACTAACTTAGCAGTGAAAGATAACTTTACACGCGGAAGCGAGATAGGTAAAGCCTGTCGCACACAGCTTGTGCAAAGGTTGTTTAATATTATATGGGGGACATGAAGCAATTCGTGTGTTGATCCTAAGAAAGCCAACTTTGTATGGGTAGTGAGTTAATTTGCTATTTGAGGACAGGTCTTTATAAGGCAATGGTCCGGTTCAGACAAACCTCTGATGAATATAATATTGCGAATGAGAAGAGGGCTCACGCCAACCAGACAAGTTTGTGGCGATCACCAGTAGCCAAGTAAAGTAATACTACATTGTGACATTAGTCAGTAGAGGTCTATTGGGTTAGCCAGAACCAAGTTATCAGTAGTCTTTGACAAACATTAGACACACTAATTTTTAGAAACCTCTTGCGTCACAACCATGAGTCAAAAATTTGTAACGCAACACAGGAGGGGAGGGTGTGTGTCAAAGACTAGAATATATAGGAGGGAAGACCACCCTGAATGAGTGGTCTACCTCAAGTAGATTAGAGGTAACCCAGTGCCCCAACAAGAGGGCAGGGTAGGTGTAGGGAGTAGATAGGGAGGGGAACTATCAACAGTTCTCTCATGAGACACGTAAGTGTCAACCAGAGGGTAAGCACTCTGATCACGGTGTAATCACCTCAACGTGATAGACACCAAGAACTTGGAATAGAACTCAAGAGTAGGCTTACTACTCTAAGCGTGTGGAATGAGCTAGCACGCAAAAGCCGAAGTGCGCATGAAGACCCTCCGCGTGCTGTGTAATCAGGACACGGAGGATTATCAGACAGGGGACGGACTTCGTAGCGGACACATCGCTTAGAGTCGATGCGTCCTTCTTTAAGTGAATAGATAGATTTAGAAGTAGGGCTAGGGACGACTAGTGAAATGAAGTTCTGTGTATTCATGTGTGATTCATTAGAGACAGTTTTGTGCATTTATGTATTGTAAGAGCCAGTGGCAATAAAATGTGTAATCAATTCCTCTCGTACGACTGACAAGTCTTTTTGTGTGGTGCGAGAGAAGTTTATCCCTGAATGCCTAGAGCATCGCTTGATGACAAGAATACGATCGACGTTGCCAATAGTGGGTTGTGCTCAATATTTAAAATTCAAATCCCATTTTGCAGAAGCTGTCGGATCAGCAAAACCAAGGCTTAGGGCCAGGTCTGCCCTGCCATGACATTTTGTCTTCAGGTTGCATTTCCTCGCACCAGGGTAAGGCTTGTACCCTCCGAATTGCGCTCTTTCGCCCGAAGCCGTTGGCACAATGTGGGGTGTCGGTTTTGGTAAGCGCCGCCCAACGTTCGGCGCTAACAGAAAGCAGGTAGTACCGTCTACTGTTATACGGTAGCTCAGTCATATCTGACTAAGACCTGATATGTGTGTGTGTGTATATATATATATATATATATATATATATATATATATATATATATATATATATATATATATATATATATATATGCCGGTCTCCTTGGTCCAGGTGTTGGTAGCTTTCCCCGTAATCCCGAATACTCTCGTGGGTGACATGAGCGCAAGAGAATTGGAAGCGGTTCGAGTCGCGCCAGTGACTTATGAGAGTATGGAGCCGGTCGCTCAGAAAGTCGTGGCGTGCTGATGTGCGTAATCTAGCCTAGGAATCAACATACGGCTGACAGTTGCTGATGTTGACCGCAATATCCTGAAACAGGATGGAAACGCGGAAAAAAAAATATATATATAAGGCATTCGACAGAGTAGATAGAAACAAGCTGTGGGAAATTCTTAAACAATATGGAGTGAGCACACATCTAACAAACCTATGTAGAAGTTTATACAACAACAGTGAATGCATAGTGAGAGCAACTGGAGGACACTCAGAACCCTTCACCATAAGATCTGGAGTACGACAAGGTTGTGTCCTGTCCCCTCTCTTGTTCATAACTTATATAGACAACATATGTAATGAAACCAGCCAAGCAGAGACAGCAAGAATACCGCATGACGAGAACACAGAAGAAGAACCATCTGCAAATCTAACCATTAGAGAACTCCTGTTTGCCGACGACCAAGCACTAATAGCAAAATCAGAAGCTGAATTACAAGACCACGTGAATAGTCTAAACGAAATGTGTAGGGAACATAACATGAAAATTAGCACAAGCAAAACAGAGGTAATGACTATAACAAAAGAAGGCAAAACAACAACCCTTTACCTAAACAAACATCCCTTGAAACAAGTAAAAAGTTTCAAGTACCTGGGAAGTATAATGTCATAAAATGGCAGATCAGAAGACGAGATCGAAAATAGGTGCAATAAGGCAAACCAACTCATTGGACAAATGGCATATACTAAAGAACAAACATGTATCAATAACTATTAAGATAGCACTTTACAACACAATCTTCCTACCAACTCTATGCTACCAATGCCAAACCTGGGCAATGACAGAAAAAGAGTTAAAGAAAACTCACAACAACAGAAATGAGGTTCCTGAGAAGAATACTCAACGTATCATGAAGAGATACGACCACAAATGAAGAAATCAAGACTAAAGTCGGGGTTAAAGCAGCACTAGATTTTATTAGAAAGCAGAAATTCAAATGGTTTGGCCATGCAAGTAGGTTACCAGTCAACAGCATACCACAAAAAGCAATGATGTACAGACCAGATGGAAACAGAGGAAGAGGCCGACCACGTAAACGTTGTCGGAGGGAATAGCAGAGTCCATGGGAATATCGATACATGAAGCCCATAATCGGGCATTTTCGCGATGTTTATACTTCACCTCGATACAGCAACTTACATGAGGAACATGATGAGATGATATATATATATATATATATATATATATATATATATATATATATATATATATATATATATATATATATATATATATATATATGTGTGTATATTGGTGTGTATGTATGTCACAAGTAATTAAGTAACAGAAATAGTTATTATAAACAGCTTGAAAGAGTATGGTCGACAGAAAATCTTATTTAAAGACACAAATTGGCTCTTAGCCAATGCCCCAATGAAGGGTTGATGACGATCGAGCAGTTAACAATGCGCAATATAGATTACAAAATGGCTGCCCCACTGTCGACTTGCACCGTGAAAGAACAAAGAGGCGTCGCTTGTCAGAAGGCGTGAAACCGTGTGAAATCTACAGACGAACGATCGTTTAGCATGTAGACATTTGACTGAGTCATTAAAGATGAATGGGTAGAAAGGAATTTGTAATCGTGTAGTAGGAGATGCAGGAATCCGATGGGAAAGTCATGGTGGCCATCTTTTGGGACATCACGTTTCATATAATGGGGTATTTAAGCCGCTTCATTGGGAGTACGGTACACTAAGAGCAATGCTAACGATTGACTGATACAGGACACGAAGATGAACACCACTTGCCGTAACGAACACAAGATTGATACATGTTCTTGGCTTTCTTCACGGCGTTCAGATCTGTTGGCTTGGGTGCTCTGGCAAGCATTTCTAGAGTGGGGTCAAACAAAAGGCATACGGTTAATTAAATCTATGTCATGCTCGTTACAACAGAAGGATTGCACATTAACTACAGTTAAATAGATCGATGACACAATATCACTGATTACAACAGAAGGGTCCCACGTGTACTACAATTAATTCAATTGATGACACGGTCGCGTTGGTTACAACAGAAGGATTGCACATATACTACAGTTAATTAATTTAATGCCAGACTCCATGGCGAAAGAGATACGGACGCGATAAGTAATCGCGTATACCCGAGTTCGAAAGACAGCTGCGTTACACACATGCGCAGTAGACCACGCTAATTGGTTTTGCGTTGTTATCTTTGCCGGTCGTTCATATAGCAATGGCAAACTATTGAACGTAAGCTTGTCAACAGATCACGGAGGCTGACATGCTGGTGTTGACTGCGATGTCCTGTAAAATGGATATTGAAAGGAAAAAATAAAAAAAAATAATTATAAAATTGATGACACAGCTGCGTTGGATACAACAGAAGGATTGCACATTCTCATCTCATCTCATCTCATCTCATCTTATCTCATGATGTTTCTCTTGTACCTTGTGGTGTCGAGGTGAAGTATAAATAGCGGGAAAGTGCCCGCTTCATGTATCGATATTCCCATGGACTCTGTTATTCCCTGCGTCCATCGTTACGAGGTCGGCCTCTTCCTCTGCTTCCATCTGATATGTCCATCACTGCTTGTTCAGGTATACTGTTAGTAGGTAACCTACTTGCATGATCAAACCATTTCACTTGCTGCCTTCTAATGAAATCTCATCTCATCTCATCATGTTCCTCTTGTACCTTGCGGTGTCGAGGTGAAGTATAAACTTCGTGAGAGTGCCCGGTTATGGGCTTCGTATATCGACATTCCCATGGATTCTGTTATTCCCTCAGTCCAACGTTTACGTGGTCGGCCTCTTCTTCAAATGAAATGATTGTACATATACTACAGTTAATTACATTGATGACCCAGTAGCGTTGGTTACAACAGAAGGATTGCACATATACTACGGTTAATTAAATCATTGACATGGTCGCGCTGGTTACAACAAGAGAATTGCACATATAATACAGTTAATTAAATCTATTACATGAGAAGGATTTCATATTTAATACAGTTAATTAAATCGATGACAGGGTCGCGTTGGTTACAACAGAAGGGTTATACATATATATATATATATATATATATATATATATATATATATATATATATATATATATATATATATATATATATATATATATATATATATATATATATATTAACAACGATGAGTGGGTTGAGATGGTTTAGATTTTGTGACCATGTTATGAGGAGAAATAGACTTGAAAATTTAGTGGCAGCAGGCAAGCTATATGAGAAAAGAGCAAGAGAAAGACAAAGGGGGAACAATGGAATGCATGGGTGATAGACGATGAGGTATTAGTCAATGTAACGAGATTCAAGGAGATATGATCTCAGTTACATCCCTAGCTCTGGAATATTAGACTCTTAGTTTCTCTCAATATACACCATGATAACACCTAGGGGAGTGTTAGTCACTGTAACAAGAAATATGATAAATTCTCATTTTCTCAGAAACTAAGATAAACGTCACAGAACAATCAATACACACTTCAATTCCGGAAATGAGCACAGCTGGAAAGAATATTGTCAGAATTGTCCTGAGAAACTTTCTTTACTCGGTCGGTCAGATTTCCATGAGATGTGAGGGGTTCCAGAAATAGTTTCCCAGGAAGATCCCACTGGGAGTTTGAATGTGTAAGGTGCGTGTCTTAATAAACTGGTAACACAACCACTTTGCATCACCCGGAATCATTAGTCATTTCCTCCCCCTTGCTGCTCCTGGTTAGAACAAATATAGGATCTCTGGACTTCTCACAAATGTGCAGGTATATTGATGGACACGGTACGGCTGTCCCTGCGTAGAGGATGGGCTACCACATCCACCCAGCCTCCATCTGACCAGTCAGTGTTCTCAAACACAGTAACACTGGGGAATCTCCCTCCCTAAACAAATCGTCCGAACAGGACTGGCAATGTCTTAGAGCCTTAGTGAGAAACAAGAACTATACTTGACAGCCTTTCCGGACGACCTGATAGCAACTCTCTATTTACGAGTCCGTGACAACCTCTACGTCACGCCTAGAGCGTTCAACTATAGTGCACGAAAAGACGTAGAGAAAAAGAAGACACGCCTGGGTTTCCCTAACTATGATGAAATCAGGCATATCTCGAAACCCATTATAAATATATACGAATTATACCTGCGTCAACAAATACAAACATTATTTAGTATCCAAATCGTGATGGTCGGGCCTGGAATAATGGCCTGAAACAATCCAGCAGATATGAGAGTTGCCTATTTCGTCACAGTCAACACGCATAAAGATGGGCACTGTCATGGAATACACATTTGACATGACGATGCAAGAGACTGGGAATCTTTATAGCGCGTCGTCGTGAGCGACGGTTCTCAAACTGCCCTCTATATGATGATAATCATGATAGTGGAGTGGTAAATTGGACATGTTATCTCTTTCGACGTGTAAAACACATCCCCAGGTAAACATCTAGAAGAGCTGACATGAAGACGCCACAGCCCAAGTAAAAGTTCACAATTAGGAAACTACTTACACAAGATTATTTATATCGTGGGTCATTCTGGAATACACACATTTGGATTGTCCCGGGGATTACAGACTTCGTGTACATTTCTGAGATTATTATTGTGTGTTCTATGGGACGAGGCTACATCCCATATCAAGACCGATTAGCATGAATATGTACCAATCTGTCATAATATATTTTGTTCCGTTTTGTAATTACGATAATGGGTAAATTCTCCCTATATGACATTATTATGACATTTAACCCCGTGGATATAATGACATCTGAATCAGTAACATTACACTAAAAGTTAGATCAAGCAGTTTCTCACAAATCCGCATATCTGCAAAGAGTTCACGACATGAAACTTACTTCTGACCGAAACAAATGGATGTCCGCTGATAAAGTGCGTTCGCGAAGTTCTGGAAGATAAAACTGTATAACTTAACACTGCATGCATTGTTCATACTGTAAATGTATTATGGAGAGAGCTGTAGATGATGATGACCATCAAGTGCCCCGCCAGCTGGCATAGGCGTTCATGTTTCTCCACAGATCTCGGTCTCTGGTGTTCTGGATCAACTGTGCCGATGATATTCTTCCATGCCACAGTCTCAATCCATCCAGCTTCATTAATCTGCTTCTGCCTCTCTTCCCGCCGATCTTTCCGGTTGTCACGATGTTCTTCAATGCCTTTCTTCCCATAACTTGATCAAGGAAAGCTGTTTGTCTCTTTCTTATTGTTGTTCTTGTTTCATTAGCCTCTATCAGGCAACCGTCGTTAGTTACTCTGACAGTCCAAGGAATTCGAAACATTCGTCTTAAAAACCACATCTCTGTTACTTCTAAGTTCTTCCTAATTTGGTAATTTGCATTCCAAAATTCACTGTCATACAGCAAAACTACTTCTATGTAGCATTTCAGCACTCTCTTTCTTACATTCAGTGATAGTGACTTATTGCATCAGAAACTCTTCATTTTCTGAAACGCAGCTTTCGCCTGCAATATTCTGCTCTTAATCTCTGTTGTACATCTTCCATCTGATGTTATAAGTGCCCCTAGGTATTTACAACTATCCACTTGGCCAAGAATGTTCCCTTCTATTTCGATGTCAGATTTTGGTGTCACCATTTTTATTGATATCACTAGTGTTACTGTTTTCTTGATAATCAACGAGAGTCCTTTCTATGCACACTCTGTTACTACAATGTAAAACAAATTTTGTTGTCTGCTGCATTATCCACCACCAATACGGTGTCATCTACATGGCGTATATCGTTTATATTATAACCTCCGATTAGTATTCCTGGCGTCTCTTTGATCTCCCTTATTACTACTTCGCTATAGAAGGAGAAGAGATTCGGTAACAAGACACACCCCTGTCGTACTCCTAGCTTTATATATTCGTAACTACCCTCTTTATTTTGCATTTTATTTGCTGCTAATTGGTTCCAGTAAACATTCTTTATTATTCTTAAATATTCCCCATCAATGTTGATATCATCCAATATTTTAATCTGTTCATTAAGTTTTACTTTATAAAATGCCTTAGTATAATCTATGAAGCACAAATATATGTCTTTCTGTGTCTCTATTGACCTTTCTATTAGTGTTCATAATATATATATATTGCATTGTAAATGATAGAAAAGAAATAATGGCTTGAAGTGATCTGGTTTAGAGCCTTTGTTCGTGAGAAAGATGCCGGGAAGAAGAAGAAAATAATGACGATGGTGATGATGATGATGACGATGATGATAATGATGATAAGTATCAGGATAAAAAGAAGATCATGAAGAACAAGAAGAAGTAAAATTAGCAGAATAAGAAATGAAGAAGAGTAATAAGTAGTAATAGTAGTAGTAGTAGTAGTAGTAGTAGTAGTAGTAGTAGTAGTAGTAGTAGTAGTAGAAGTAGTAGTGGTAGTAGTAGTGGTAGCAGCAGTAGTGGTAGCAGCAGCAGCAGCAGCAGTAGTAGTAGTAGTAGTAGTAGTAGTAGTAGTAGTAGTAGTAGTAGTAGTAGTAGTAGTAGTAGTAGTAGGAGTAGTAGTAGTAGAATTAGTAGAAGTAGTAGTAGTAGTAGCAGTAGTAGTAGCAGTAGTAGTAGCAGTAGTAGTAGCAGTAGTGGTAGCAGCAGCAGCAGTAGTAGTAGTAGTTGTAGTAGTAGTAGTAGTAGTAGTAGTAGTAGTAGTAGTAGTAGTAGTAGTAGTAGTAGTAGTAGTAGTAGTAGTAGTAGTAGTAGTAGTAGTAGTAGTAGTAGTAGTAGTAGTAGTAGTAGTAGTAGTAGTAGTAGAAGTAGTAGTAGTAGTAGTAGTAGTAGTAGTAGTAGTAGTAGTAGTAGTAGTAGTAGTAGTAGTAGTAGTAGTAGTAGTAGTAGTAGAAGTAGTAGTAGTAGTAGTAGTAGTAGTAGTAGTAGTAGTAGTAGTAGTAGTAGTAGTAGTAGTAGTAGTAGTAGTAGTAGTAGTAGTAGTAGTAGTAGTAGTAGTAGTAGTGAAGTAGTAGTAGTAGTAGTAGTAGTAGTAGTAGTAGTAGTAGTAGTAGTAGTAGTAGTAGTAGTAGTAGTAGTAGTAGTAGTAGTAGTAGTAGTAGTAGTAGTAGTAGTAGTAGTAGTAGTAGTAGTAGTAGTAGTAGTAGTAGTAGTAGTAGTAGTAGTAGTAGTAGTAGTAGTAGTAGTAGTAGTAGTAGTAGTAGTAGAAGAAGAAGAGGAAGAACAAGAAGAAGAAGAAGAAGAAGAAGAAGAAGAAGAAGAAGAAGAAGAAGAAGAAGAAGAAGAAGAAGAAGAAGAAGAAGAAGAAGAAGAAGAAGAAGAAGAAGAAGAAGAAGAAGAAGATGAAGAAGAAGAAGAAGAAGAGGATGAAGAAGAAGAAGAAGAAGAAGAAGAAGAAGAAGAAGAAGAAGAAGAAGAAGAAGAAGAAGAAGAAGAAGAAGAAGAAGAAGAAGAAGAAGAAGTAGACTATTTGAATTTACAAGACAGGTTTTTATTCAGTCGTTCTGATTTACCTTCTGTAATCACGCGCCTAGACAATTGGTCTCTGGATGATCGGAGCTCATACCATTGTTAACAATCAATACAAGGCTTACAAACTGCTTTCGGATGATTTCGAACGCGATATATGGGATTACGAATCGCATTCGTGAACTAATTACTCAATAATTGTATGTTTATACACACACACACAAGTGGGTTATTATGAATTGATTAGTTTATATGTTCTATCCGAAGGCTTTTGTTCGACTCCAGAAATCTATAGTATCAGAAGTAATTTTTTTTGTCACACAAAATGTTACCAAACTAACCCATATACGTACGTCGCCATCACGGAGCTTATTATTAGCAAGAACGACAACATGCAGGCAGACTGTTTAAAGCATACTAACTTCCCATTAATAATAAAACATTAATAATAAAACATGTAAAGCAGCGATTGTAATGATATTAATGAACATGCATAACTATTGGTCAAATAAAAACGTACTTTCAAATATTTACATTACAATACACTGCGAACTACCTGACTACCAAACAATTCACATACGCAATGTTGCTGTTACTTAGTGTTTGAGTTGTAGTGGACAGTTTAGTTACAAAGCAAATTTAAACCATATTTTGAAAATGCAATACATATATTCCATGAATACTGCGTCAGATGGAAATCAAGGCTTTGAATCTAGTCGACATACAAATCCTTGAACCGTGTGCATGTGTGTTGGTATATACCACCTTACTTTTCAGTACACATGTAACGGACTCACAGATTCTGCTTCACCGACACATCGCAACGTCTTGCCAGCCACAGACTCACATATAAATATCACTTCCAAAAGTTAATATGTAACAACACGGTTTGTGAAAAGAAACAAAACAATTACTTGTCAGGTGGCAGGAACTGATTTTGAATCCAATCGCCACAGGCAAACTGGTAGAAGTTATGACAAGGATCCGTGCTCTCATCCAGTGCTGTAATCATTTCATGAGCTGCAGAAATAACCACATTTCATATATATATATATATATATATATATATATATATATATATATATATATATATATATATATATATATATATATATCATATAAAGATACTTATGTCCTCAAAACTATACAAATAAATAGCATATTCATTCATATTCTATCAAATTCAAACTTGGACAGTATCCAAATCACTTACTCAAACTCAACATCTGTCAGATGAGACGCTTGAGAAAGGCTGCCCGCTTAACTATCCGAGGCCAAGAAAGAAATGAAGTTATACAGACAGTGGGATCAACAGATTATGCCACGTGTATTGAACGGCGGGAGATTAAATGGTTCGGCCATCTCGTTAGAATGCAACACATCAACCACCAGCGCTGGCCCTACATTAAAGTAGATCTGTTACGAGAGCAAGTGAACTCCTGAAAAGAACATGGATTGACCATATCAAAGACACTGTACAATCATATGGAATGACATTAAGCAGTAGCACACATCGGGCGCGGGACGTCAGCTATTCCTCCCCTCAACACTTCACGGAAAAGTGGAAGAAGGCGGCGCTGATGATATTAGTTAGTTAGTCGACAGATCATCCTCATTGCACATCGAACCATTCAGTCCATAAGTGCTCGGATCCCCTCCTCAGCAAATCCCGCAGCGTGTAGCGGCTAACGACACCAGTTCTGTGTTGGTTTATCAGTCTTCTTTGGCTTCCTGCGTAGTGTTCTTGTTTGGCCACCCCTATTTTAATTTGCTGTTCTCGCAGTCTGGCCATGGTTGTAGATTCACAGTCATCACTTGGTTCTCGCAAAAGTCTTACTTCTCGTAGAGCATTCCGAATGTCAGCCTGGTCCATGGCGCGTCCGCCCTCCACAGTAGCGTTACCTGCGAGCTTGTCAGCCCGCTCATTCCCTTGTACTCCCGCATGCCCTGGCACGAAGATGAAACTAATCTTTGCCAGCCGAGACCGCCCCAGAGACAGCAACCATTCTCTTCGGATCACCCCCATCTCTATCCTCTGGAGCATGTTCATTGAGTCGCTAAGGAAACATGCCCTAGTTAATGTCTGTGTCTCGAGCCATGTTATTGCTTTATATACTGCAAAAGCACCAGAGTCCTACTTCACAATTCTCCCTGCGGCCCGAGCCGTAACGGCCCATGAGCTTCTCACATGTCGGACGACCGACCCATCTGTGTAGATGACAGCATCACCGTCTAGCGAATTATCGAAAATCAACGCTTGTACTTTCGCCTCCACAGCTGCCGGATTTTCTTGTCTGCATATTCTGTCTAGTTGAATGCAAACTGAAAAGGATGTGCAAAAATCTGTTGGCACTTGTACCCACTCCTCGCCAAGTTCTAAGTCCTCAAGTGAACACACCTGTTGAGGTATGTCTTCGGCTTGACCCATCCACGACCGTCCTCTTTTTAACCTGCTGCCCTTCGCCTTCATAATTTCACTATGCAGTGGATGTTGTGTGTTTGCGTTAACTCTGAGGTAGGCGCGAGCTCTGCAGACTTGTATTCTGTCTTCAATTGTTGGAAAATAAAGAAGGTGGCGCATCGCCCTGCATGCTGTATCTCTTGTACATCCAAGAATAATGCGCATAGCTTTATTCTGTATCCTTTCCATCCTTTCTATACGCTTACGGTTGAGAGTCAGGATTGCCATCGCATACTCAAAAACAAACATGACCAGACCTTCGTATAGAAGACAGTGACGCTGCTCACAGTTTGCTGCCGCCATCACCCGCATCGCAGTCAACCCCCGTTTGGCCTTTGTTATCATCTGGTCTATGTGCTCATTATAAGCAAGGCTTCGATCAAACCGTATCCCCAGGTAATTCATTGCCTGCGTTCTTTCCACCGTCTCTGAACACAGATTTACAGTTGGTGTTGGAGTGTTGACAATATGATTATTCAATGAGAACCAAGTCACTGTTGCCTTTGTTGGGTTGACCATTGCCCCAGCCTCAACACAACAAGTACAAATGCGATTGAGTTCGGTTTGTAGTTCCATAGCAACCTGATCTTTATTCTTACCCTGACGATACGCTAAAACATCGTCGGCATATGACAATGTCCTGCCAGGTCCAGTGATCTGCTCACTGGTGATTCTCACAGTGTAGGCGTTGAACAGTACCGGAGATAATGGTGATCCCTGTGGAAGGCCAGGATATATTGTTGTTGGTTCCGACGTCAAACTGCCACATCTAAAAACAGCTTTCCTTTGGAAAAGGCTGCAGCGATCCAACTAAGGAGGAATGGTCTTATTTTGAGTTCAAGAAGCAGAAGCATTAAAAAATTCAATGGTACTCTGTTGTACGCGTCCTCAAGATCAATCACTGCAGCAAAGGTTTCAATGCCTGAGTGGAAACCTTTATAGACATCATGGGCAAAACCTGCTGCATTGGTCCAGGTTTCTCTTTTTGGACGATACCAACCCAGGGTAGGTGTGAAAACACATTGCTTCTCTAGCTGGTTTGATATTTTCCTGGCAATTAACTTCTCAAGCAGCTTGCCTATTGTATTCTGCATGGTTATAACTCGATATCCTTGAATTTTTGTGTGGTCTTTGTCTGGCTTCGGCAAGGGAATCAGATAGCTGTGTAACCACTCCTCCTTGATGCTAGCACTCCCTATACTGTTGTTGTACATGTCTGCTAGTTCCTCTAGCTCGTTGTCGATACACCTATTGATGTCTTTGTATCGTATGCCATCTGGTCCTGGGGCGCTGTTTTTTGATCGTCGAAGCACAGCCTTGATTTCTTTCACTGTCACTGTGTCTTCATACGAAGTGTTCTGGGCCTTGCATCTGTCTGAGGTGACCTCCTTGGCCAGATTTCGGCCTCCCATGTCTGTCTGGTTGCTCTGCTCTAGATAGCGTTCAAAGAGGGCTTTGCCCTTGTCCTCGTCAGTCTTCTGCCAGATGAGGTCAGCACCTTGGAAGTCAAAAATGCTCTTATTCTTGACTATGCTTTTATGCTTTTATGTAGTCGCCAGAACATATTCAGTGACTTGTCTGAGCTTACTCTTTGACACACCTCTGCCCATTTTTCACTTTTAACCACCTTGACCAGTTTTTTTAAATAGCTTACTTTGGTGTGCATCTCTCTTTCTAAGTGCATGCAGGGAATGGAATGGCCAGCTGTGATCTTATTGGCATTTTGCCATCTCCTTACAGCACCACGTTTATCCAACCACGCCTTATCCACCTCAAGATTCCACCACGGTGGCTGCTCCCAGCTTTTTTTCCTGCCCTGGAGCTTTCTGCGCTTGTCACGTCTTATTTTACTCACCACATCTTGCCATGTACTGTCATACTGGAAAGTCTTGACCGTTATCTTGTGCTGCCTGGTTCTGCCTTTCTCCACCAATATGCTGCAAGGGTGGTGGTCGCTGCCGTGGTGTCCTAGGACACTCCATCTACACACTGTAGTGAGCGAAGGAGAAACAAGCCAGATCAATAGCACTGTCCTCATCCCCTGGACGACTTGCTGTCCTGGTGACACAGCCACTGTTGATACAAACCAGGTCAATGGTTTCAAGTGCAGTCTCTAGCTCCTCCCCTTGTGTGTTGGAGGAAATGTTTCCCCATGATCTGCCTTTAGCGTTGAAATCACCACAGAAAATAACATTTCTCTCTTGACCTAATATGTCACTTAAGCACTGCCACTTCTGGGAATCCAAACTCGCGTTGCGGGCATAAACATTAACCAGCACGAATGGTAGGCTGGATTGAACTCTTACCGCCTGTATGTGTATATCGTCACTGTCCCAACTGGACATGTCTAGCTCTGACGCCACCATACTGTCACGAATGAGAAACGCCATTCCCAGATGTCGTCTGTTGTAGAAACATTTGAAGCCGGCAATTCGGAATAGCTGATCACCCAGTCTTTTCTCCTGGAGCGCTACAATGTCATTCCTGTAAACCAGATTTTCTAAAATAGGACCCCGTTGTTTTACGCTGGCGCAGTTCCAATACAGAATACGGATATTCCTGAGGCCCAGACAATCACACTTGAGTCTAAAACGTCTTAAACCACTACGCTTACCTTGTCGCTTGCAACCTGCCCAGCGCCCACGCCGTCTTGTTAGGTTGTCTGCCAACCGCTCGGAGAAAACACGTTATTCCGCCATGTTGAAACACCCGAAAACCACAGAAAACCACATACGCTGCGAAAATTCACTCAAGGATTGCTTCGCTCGATGCACGAACTCCGCAGCAACCGCGCAGATCCTGAGTAGAAACTCCTGGTGTTACATCCTGGCACACAAACTACACGCAAGAGATGAATAAAACCATCTCCTACGCGAAAAAGTTAACGATCACAAATACAACACGACCGTCCGTCGCCATCTTGAAACCGGAAGCCCGCGCTGATGATATTGTTGAAATAAACTGATACATTCTTTGTCATGCAATTGTACGAGTTTCTAGCTCTGAAAGTCTCTGCACCTCCGGGTAGGATATTACTGTACGATACGACAGAAGTGGCCAGGGCCTTATAGGATCGGGTGTATAGTGTAAAAAAGAGAGCCGGGAGGCCAGTAATTTAGGCTCATATTTCAGATGTTTTTGACCTGATACATTGTACTGATCTTTTTGTCTTTTCCTGTTGTCTTGGTTATGCCATTTACATATTTTATGTATTACTTCGTAACAGATTATCCTAAGTTGTAACAATAAACATAAACTCAGAGAAACAAGATCTTGTACGACTGTTCGCGTCGCTTAAGAGTTAAATTCAAATCAACTTATTTCATTAGAGAACCAAAACGCAGAAGCCACACATTGCACAGTTTATTGCCTGGCATATATCGCTGCAAATTCGACATTTGCATACTGCAGAGTTATAGAAAGATAAAATTAGTCATCTACTCCCCCATGCCCCTTCCCCCACTTCGACGACCATCAGCCACACTAAAGTGGAATGCATACAGCCTGTCCTACCACTGAAGAACATGCTGTTTTAGGTAAAGGTCTTAGTTTTATCCCTCTACGCCCAAGATATGGACAGCCATGCTGTCCTGGAAGACGTTTCCAACTTCCACAGACGACTCCGTCTTAAATATCACTATAGGGATAAACCTGTCCACAGTCCCACCATACAAACCCCTAATATTTCCCAATCTTTAATCACATTCCGTTCCACATGGATCCCACCTTCTGGAGTCTTCAACGCGCCTGACTTATACATAGCCAGCATACTCCATGATATTAAGCAACTTTCTTTCCCTCGCCTGAAACGCTCAAATCTATGCCTTATCACAACTACAGCGCCGACAGGACATAGTCATCAAACCTGCGGATAAAGGAGGTGCGGTAGTTGTTTGGTGCAAAGATCTATATGTCGAGGAAGGGATGTCAAAACTTAATAATCCTAATAATTATTCCCCCCTGTGCCGAAGACATCACTCTCTCTTTTAACCGGAAAATTCGTGACATCATCAAACAGTTCATACGTGAGAATGCCCTACCACCCTGTGCCTCTTCACTACATATCCATGACTCTAACCTGGGCAAACCCACCATCTACATGCTGCCCAAAATACATAAACAAAACAATCCTGGACATCCGATCGTTTCCGCCTGCTCATGCCCGATCTATTTGCGTATCTCCCGTCATATGTCAAAGATACAACGCATGCGTTACTCTCATTTAACTCTCTCCAACTGATTCCTTGGAACACATACAGACCATTCTTAATGGATGTATGCTCTCTCTATACCCCCGTTCATCACGCTGATGGCCTCACGGTGCTAAAATTCTCTCTTGATCAACGCATAGATCAAACCATCCCTACTCGTACACATGTTAGTCTCGCTGAATTGGTCCTCACAAATAATTCCTTTGAGTTCAATGGCCACTACTTTGAACAAATCAGTGGTGTCGCCATGGGTACGAAAATGGAACCCAGCTAAGTATGCTTATTTATGGAACATTTGGAACACCAGATTCAACTTAGCTATGATGGCCTTTTCCCTTATTTTTACCGACGCTATATTGATGACGGCAACGGCCTCACTGATATGACAGAGGCGAAATAAACCGCTTCATCAATTATGTCCAGGCTTTCCATCTGTTGATCAAATTTATCACATAAATTTCTACCACTTCAGTCAATTTCCTTGGCACCACAATTGAAATAACCTCTACGGGTCTCATGACCTCCGTGTAACCTACTACAAACCTACGGATATTCATGGTTTCCTCCTATACAGTTCATCCTACCTCAAAAGCTGCAAACATTCTATCCCCTATTCCCAGCTACTCCGTCTTTGTCGTATCTGCCAGGATGATAATGACTTCCTAGAGAAAGCCCATGAAATGTTGGACTTTTTCCGCAGACGGGCCTACCCAGAGCACAGCTTTCTGTCGTAACACCGGTTTCGCGTGAAATGTCCCTTGTCAAGAAAACGCGACCTCCTAACAATATACCTAAACTGATTCTCACCTTTCTTCCACATGCCCATGCAATCAAGCGTATTTTTCTCTGACACTGATCTATCCTGGTATCTGACACAACCACTCGTGCGGTGTTCTCCAACGGCCCTAGAGTAATTTTCCGCCGGAACAAGAGTCTCAGGGACCACCTTGTTCATAGTCGCCTCCCTACAGATACTTCATCTGTGGGTACATTTAAATGCCACTGTAAGAATTGTCTGACATGCCCACACGTTTTTCAGACATCGGCGATTACATTCCCCCAAGACACCTCATTGAAACTTTCTTTCACTTCCACATCCCGCAATCATATATATGTCATCATCTAAAAACAATGTGACATGAAATATATTGGTCAAACTATCAGACGTCTTGTTGACAGCTTTAGGGAACACCTTAGAGACACTAATCAAGGCGCTGACAAATCTGTACCCAACCACTTTAATTCGTCTAATCACAATGGAGTCGATGATGTATGGGTCACTGCATTGAAACCTTGCTTCTCTAACAACTCCATTAGACTTAAAATTAAAAGCCAATTAATAAACTCTGTGGGTTGCATTCACCCAATAGGAATCAATACTGTTGTTATGCCACGGTATAACTATGCTATTTTCCTTGTATTGTAATTATATTTGACTGTTTGCACACCATTTGGCAACACAAACTTGTGTAGCCCAAGAGCGCCTTTCTAAACCAGTTCAAACCACCATTTTCGCTTCTCTCCTGCCAACAAGAAGCTAAGTTCAATTTTATGTTCTGTTTTGTTTAGCTTTCTATCTGTTTGTGTTGTCCTTTGTTTGACAAAGGTTCGTAGAACCGAAACGTCGGCCATGCTTTGTTGTTTTGTAATACTTATTGTTTTATTTTAATACTTCAGTATTATATATATATTGATTGTTTATGTTTTTGGATGAGTCAGACTTTGTTTTCACCTGTGTAAAATGGATTTCTTTGTAAGGTACGTACATTGTGTCTGTGTCTAGTATGTCTCTTCTATTCAATCAATCAATCAATCAGTCATGTGCCATGCCGGAAAGCGTGAGCAGACATGACTCGCCATTTCACTCGATCACCAGCGTCGTAGATCAGCTCAGTGTTCTTGTCTCGTCCATGCCATGTGGCCAAGCCATCAAGTTATTTTCCTCTCGGTCTTCCTCTTGGTCTGTTCCCTTCGATCTTGCCAGTTGTCACTAAGTTTTCCAATCCATTTCTTTTCATAACATGTCCAAAAAATGTTGACTGTCTACGTCTAATTTCTCTAATCTATTTACGATTTTCATTTGTCTCCTGTAGTACTTGGTCATTGGTTTTGCTGTCTGTCCATGGTCTACTAATTGTTGTAGATCTTGTGCATTGTCTGCAATCAATACTGTATCATCTGCATATCTAATGTTATTTATGTTTCGTCCTTCAATGCTGATTCCATTTATATCATTTACATTCCTGAACATATTTTCACTGTATAGGGGAAAAAGATCTGAAGATATTACACATCCCTGCCTCGCACCTCTCTTAATAGGTTGATATTGTCCCACTTCATTATCAATCCTTATTGCAGCTTGTTGTTTCCAATATATGTTTTTTATAAGTCTAATGTCTTTCCCATCAATTTGTAGATCTGCAAGCGTATCTACCATGTTGACATGTCTAATTCTATCAAAAGCCTTTGTGTAGTCAATAAAGCAAAGATGTATAGCCTTGTTTTCTTCTATAGTACGTTCAATAACTGTTCGCAGCATATACACAGCATTTACTGTACCCTTTCCTTCTACAAACCCAAATTGTTCTTCACTATTTCAGGTTGTATTTTCTTCCTCACTCTTTGCATATTAATTGGTAGCAAATTCTTTGTGATGTGGCTCATTATACTAATTGTTCTATGTTGATCACATTCAAAGGTTCCTGATTTCTTTGGGATTGCAATAAATACATAGTTACATAATTCAGAAGGTATATCTTCAGTATCATATAATGTGTTCAGCAGTCTGGTGACTTGATCTAGTCCAAATTCTTCTAAAGCTTTAATAATTTCTGTCGTGATGTTATCTGCACCGGGGGCCTTGCCAGCTTTCATATGCTTAAGAACATTTCGAACCTCCATCTTCAAAATTGGCGGCCCTTCATTATTAAATCTAATATCATACTGTTCCTCTCTGTTATCATTATAAAGGTTTTTCACATAATCTGTCCATACATCTAGAATCTGATCTTTTTCTATTATGATTTTGCCATCTTTAGTTTTTAGATAGCATGTTGATGTACTTGCTCTTTTATTATTAAGTTCCTGAATTCTTGTGTGCACTAATTTGTTATTTTGACTGTTGTGTTGTTTTTCAATGTCTAAGCACTTTTCCTCAAGCCATGCTTCTTTTGCCTCCTTACATAATATTCTGACTTGTCTGTGAGTTTCTTCATATTTGGCAGGATTATTTTTGTTGAGTCTTCTTGTTTCCATTAGGTGTAACATTTCTTCTGTCATCCATTTTTTACGACCCACCTTCTTTAATTTTGGAATAGTTGTTTCTGCAGCCAAACTGTTTGAATTCGTCAAAATTTCCCATTGATCATCTACATCCTGGAATAATATCTCTAGATCAGACAATATATCAAATCTGTTCTGTACTTCTATGTTGAATTTGTTTTGTATTTCCTTGTTATTACTCAATGTACACAAATCATATTTAGTGTTACCTGTTATATACTTGACTTTCTTCAACTTTATCCTCAGTGTTCCTGTAAGTAGTCTGTGGTCACTATAACAATCAGCACTGGGAACTGTTTTTGCTGTTGTTAGTGCGTTTCTAAATCTTCTGCTAATCAGAATGTAGTCAATATGGTTTCTGATCCTGCTATCAGGACTCCACCTTGTCCATAATATTCTAATGTGCTGCTTAAACCAGGTGTTTCCTACAATCATTTCCTGTTCTTTTGCCCACTCTACGAGTTTGTATCCTCTTTCATTTCTCTCTCCTAAACCATAGTTTCCTACTGTGTATCTATCCCCTTGATTTCCTACTTTTGCATTGAAGTCCCCTATTATGATGTTTATTTCTGACTTTTTAGATTTCTTTAAGGCAGTCTTTACTCATTATAAAATTAATCCACACAATCTTCACTGGATTCACCTGTTGGGGCATATACTTGAATAATATTTATGCTAAAAAGTCTGCCACTTAATTTAACTAGAGCTCTGTCCGACACGGCCAAATATCCTTGAACAGATGTTAATGTTTTCCGGTCCAAAATATTAGCCACTCCCCTTTGTCGGTCTTCATCACCAGAATAAATAATCTTAAAATCTTCACCTATCTTGATGCCTGCTCCTGTCCATCTCGTGTTGCACATCCCTAGAATATTATTTTTTTCTCTTTCAATTTCTTGTTTTATGTTTTCTAATTTTTCGTCGTCGTTTAACTTCCTAACGTTCCATGTTGCTAATTTTAACGTCTCTGTCCTTGTCTTGCGATGATCAATCTTTAGGCGAATCATAATGTACTCATACTGGCGTCTTGCCGTCTTGACAGACGATAGTTTGTGCTTTAAAAGGGCATAATAACTTTTACCTATGGCGGTAGCGAATGTGACTGATAAGGCCAATTCGCGCTGTAAATGTCCGTTCACAGTGGGTGCATGTGAACACGTGGTCATTTCCACCATCATGCACCATCTTACGTCTCACACGCTCGGTGTGTGACTTATCTGCAATAATTTTCTCCTTTGTCTTTATTCCATTTCTGATGTTTGCCCTCCATGCAACACGTTCAGCGGCGACTTGCTCCCAATGTGCATTATCAATGCCTGTATCAATCATGTCCCGCTTACACACATCTTTGTATCGTAGTAGAGGCCGACCCTGAGATCTCTTACCCATCTGTAATTCACCAAAAAAGATGTCCTTTGGTATTCTACCATCATCCATCCTCCTAAGATGTCCTATCCATCTAAGTCTACGAAGACTGAGCATGGAATAAACCGTCGCACAACCTGATCTTTCCAATACTTCAGTATTTGTAATTTTGTCTTGCCACTTAATACCAAGAATTCTTCGCAGACACCGCATATGAAAGCTGTTTAAACGTTTCTCTTGGTGTGAGTAAGTTGTCCAGGTTTCACTGCCATAAAGAAGAGTACTAAGGACACAGGCTTGATAGACAAGGACTTTTGTTTTTGGCAGTAAGCTTCCTGTTCTCCCAGACTCCTTTTCTTAACCTGTTCATTGTTGTTGCTGCCTTACCAATCCGGATGTTGATTTCCTGATCTAGGGATAATTTGCTATTTACCACTGATCCTAGATATGTAAAATGGTCTACCATCTCTAGTTCGGCGTCGTCAATAAAGATTGATGGTACCCCATGTGCACCTTGTGACATAATCTGTGTCTTCTTTTTGCTAATTGTTAAACCAAATTCAGAACAAGCATTGGAGAATGCAGATAGTAGACATTGCAATTCTTCCTCAGAGTGGGTCGTAACTGCAGCATCATCTGCAAAAGCAACTCTCTGATCAGTACCCTCCTAATTTTGGTCTTGGCCTTCAATCTCTGAGCATTGTAGAGGCCGCCATCTGAGCGTGAGTGAATGTATATACCACCATCCTGATCACGAAAGGCATATTTCAGTAGAAGTGAAAAGTATATTCCAAAGAGGGTGGGAGCTAGTACACAACCTTGCTTAACTCCACTCTTGATTTCAAACTCTTCAGAAGTTGCACCATCAAACTTGATTATACCCTTCATGCCTGTGTGGAACGATTCCACAATGGACAGAAGAGTTGGTGGGCAGCCAATCTTCTTTAGTGCCTTGAACAGACCCTCACGACTGACCAAATCAAATGCCTTTGTGAGGTCGATGAAGGCAATAAACAGTGGTTGATTCTGTTCACGGCATTTTTCTTGCATTTGTCGCAATGAGAATATCATATCAATGGTAGACCGGTTCTGTCGAAAGCCACACTGTGATTCGGGGTAGACTTGATCTCCTAGGACTTGAAGTCTGCGCAGAACAATTCTGGCAAATACTTTTCCAACAATACACAGAAGTGAGATACCCCTATAGTTGTTGCAGTCGCTCCGATCGCCCTTGTTCTTGTACAGTGTTATGATGCTTGAATCTTTGAAATCCTGTGGGACTTGTCCTTCTCGCCAGCATAGCTCTATTAGCTGGTGGATCTGTAGAGTGAGTGTGTCTTGCCCACTCCTGATAACCTCTATTGGAATCCCATCCTTACCTGGAGACTTGTCAGATGCAAGTTCATTTATAGCACATTTAATTTTTGTTATGGTGGGTAGTGTGTCCAGGTGGTCAAGAGTTGGTAGAGCATCTATGGCGTTGAGGGCATCATCCGCTAGTTTGGTCTCACTTGAGTAAAGCTCCAAATAGTGCTCTACCCATCTGTCCATCTGCTGTTTCTTATCAGTTATGATTTCTCCAGTAAAGGTTTTCAATGGTGCACTTCTTTTGATCATTGGACCACAGGCTTTCTTTATTCCTTCATACATGCTTCTGATGTTTCCCTTATCACTTGCGATTTGAATGGACTCACATAACTTGATCCAATAATCATTTGCACACTGCCTGGAAGCCTTTTGCACATCCTTCCTAGCTTGCCTTAGCTCACTCAGAGTGTTAAGCGTTGGCCTTTCCTTGTTTCTTAAGAAAGCTATCTTCTTCTTCTTATCAGCCAAGGGCTGCAGAATCTGGCTGTTTGCCGCAAACCAGTCCTGCCTCTTATGATCCACAGTACCGTAAAACCCTACGGTAGTTTTATAAAAGGTTTCGTTAAGTTGACCCCACTTTTCATTTACTGTACAATTTTCTGGTGTATCAGTGAAAGCATCTTCAAGTTCCTATTGAAACTGAAAGCACTTTTCAGGATCGATGAGTGTTAATAATATTAATCCTGGGCTAGATTTGTGTTTAGCTGTGTAGATTCTCTTTGGTCTCAGTCTAACCCTTGCAACAACCAAAGAATGATCCAGTATCACAGTCAGCACTGTGGTAACTTCGAGTCAATGATATATGGTTCAGATGTTGTCTCCGTGTGATGATGAAGTCCAGCTGGTGCCAATGGCCGGATCTTGTATGTTTCCATGTGACCTTATGCAGCTCTTTTGTTTTAAAAAAGGAATTTGTAATACATAGGTCATTTCTGGTGCAATGCTCCAGCAGCCTTTGCCCATTTTCATTCATGCGACTGATGTTGTATTTTCCAAGGCACACTGTCCATGAACTCGAGTCCTTGCCCACACGAGCATTGAAATCACCGAGCATATAAATGTAGTCAGATTTTGGAACTGCCTTGATCACGGAGTCTAACTCCTCATAGAACGAATCCTTCACATCATCAGAGGAATCGAGTGTCGGTGCATATGCAGTAATAATGGTGGCAAAACCACAAGAGATTGCCAAGCGCGGGGATAATAGTCTTTCATTTCCTCCTGCTGGACACTCAATCATTTCCAGTAGCGAATTCTTCACTGCAAAGCCCACACCGTGTTGCCTTTTTTCTGCCTGCCCTCTACCCTTCCAAAAAAGGTGTAATTGTTTTCCCCGAGTGTCCCTTCCTCAGCGAGGCGAATCTCCTGCAGGCCAGCAATATCAATGTTAAGACAATTGAGTTCGGCATCAATCACAGCTGTTTTTCTCACATCGTCAATATTGGTCAAGTCAGTAGAAACTCCTGGACACATGGTTTTCACGTTCCAGGATGTTTCTATTTTTCTGTTTATTAGTATCTGGTGCATTGGTTTGACAGCCTGCGATTCAGATTTTGTTCTAGCCCCAAACACCCATTGAGGCGGATCAGCACCCAATTGACCGGGGGCTGCCCAGCTTGAGGCGGGCGGTAGCTGATCAGTGACACCTGTAGGTGTCTCCCACCGTCAGAGGCAATGCGTGGCGCCCCATGTCTACGCCAATTGACAGGGACTTATAACCCGTAACAGTTGCCTCTCGCTTTGATTCCGAGACCAGTTAAGACCAGGGATGGAGTTATTGCCTCTCCATAGCACAACGCCTGGGCTAAAATATAGAGATCATGTGTTGCCCATGCAGTATGATCCCTCTCTCGGCCTGCCTAGTTCACTCCAGAGGAAAGGTAACACCTCTACATCTGGAAAAAGACAAACTGCAGAAGCTGCCGGATCAGCAAAGCATTGCTCTAACTGTCCGCCTGTCGGAGCATCGATCCTAGGCCAGCCGCCAACCAAGGCTTAGGGCCTGGTCTGCCCTGCCATGACATTGTGTCTTTAGGTTGCATTTCCTCGCACCAGGGTAAAGCTTGTACCCTCCCAATTGCGCTCTTCCGCCTGAAGCCGTTGGCACAGTTTGGCCCAACGTTCGGCGCTAACAGAAAGCAGGTAGTTCCGTCTACTGTTTTACGGTAGCTCAGTCATATCTGACTAAGACCTGACACAACGTAATGTACTAGGCACTTTTAAAGAGGTAGTTTGCTGTTGCTTTCCTCTATGGCAGTAACCGTACTGGTCATTTGACCGCAGCCAGTGACTCGCGAGAGCTCCTCTGCCTGCCGTCGTGAAATTTGAGACCATAAACAACCAATATCTATCGGCTGCCCTCAAAATTTCATCCACCACCTGCCTTCCATGGCTTCTTTTGAACACTTCCAATAAACGAAAACGAAATAACACCACATAACCCACAGGAAAAACACCAAAAACAGCGTCATCCCGAAGAATAGATGCGTCACGTCGTCGCTGGAGCTAAATATACCTTATTACTTGCAATTCATATTTGTCAAGTGAAGTGAATAAATGAATAAAAAATTTTGTGGGACACTTACAACACATAGTCACAGCTATTTATCGACTGTGGAGCATTTATTATTATCACAGTTATCTCAAATATACAACCAAATCTTTTTCTTGTACAAAACTGGCTGGAGTGGGTTGTCAAACGTACCCAAGCGGAGATGACAGATTAACAAATCATGATGCAGCTACAAGAAGAGAATCTACACATCCGATTCTTGGAGGCAGAGCGGCTCCTCACCTGCTCCAAGATTCCAACAACCTTGGCAGTTTATTTTTATACATACATTGTCCCTTTATTTCTCAATACAGGTTCCACAAACATTGATGCACTTATCCCATCGTTTTATGAATCCTCCGAAACCAGTGCATAGAATTTAGTTCTCTGTTTTCTAAACCATGTTTTCACTTCACATTCAACTTCGGCGTCATTCGCGAATTGTCTCCCGCCAAGGTGGGTTTTCAGTGTTTATGCAGACAAATGTTTGTCCTGTAAAACGGTGCATACCTAGGTAGAAAAAGTTACGCGGGCAAGTCAATAAGTAAGTCATACAGTTCTGTAGGATGGCAGGTAAATGAAAACAAAGCCCGCAGTTCTATGTAGCAGGTTTGGGAGGACTGATAAAACGATGGGATAAGTGCATCAATGTTGGTGGAAATTATGTTGAGAAATAAAGGGACAATGTATGTATAAAAATAAATTGGTTTCAAGTTGTTATCATATTTAGTTATTTTTCTACAGCCACGTGTGGCTTACTTATTAACTTACCCTCGTAGTTAAGGTGTGCATAAACATACTCCTGCATACTGGTCTCCGTTCTTTAATAGTTACGACAGACACAGAAATAGTCCTCAAAACTGCTCTCCCTTCTTCTGGTAGTTTGGCAAGAAGAGAAATCCTAAAGTCTGATCTGCAGTTGTTTGTATCAAGGCGTTCAGGACAATTGTTGTAAATACTGTATCCCGTCCTTGACTATGTAGGCATACAGAGAAATAGTCCCAAATACTTCTCAGCCTTCCTTTATAGTTTGAGACGTACAGAGAAATATGATTTGTATTGCTGAAGAGAATATTCTCATGATCATTGATAGATAGACACATTCTTTGGGACTGGTAAATGTAAATGTTAAGAATGCGGTGTGAGAAAACAAAAGCAACAAAAGGGAATTTGATACATATGAGGGAACATCGATAAAGAGACACACATATAACAAATAGACACACATTCTAGAACAATGAAAACTCTCGATCCAAAACTGAGTTTTGGCAATGAATTTTTTCAGATGCAGAATGGGTTGCTCATTTGCCTTAATCACTGTGAGTCAGTTGAGTGACAGACCAATTGGATATGATGATAATGATCATCTACACGCAAAGTTGGCATCTACACAAAGTTGACATCCACACAAAGTCGGAATCTACACAAAATTGTTGACACACACAAAAGTTGAAATCCCCACAAATTGGCATCCACATAAAGTTGACATCTGCACAAATTTGACTTCCACATAAAGTTAACATCCATACAAAATTGACATCTACACAAAACGAATTAAGGAAACACAATAGATGTTTATGGAAATTAAAGCACACATTGACGACAAGTAACTCACCCAGAGAAATACACTCTTCCGTCATACAAACATCGTCTGTGGAGACAGATTGTTTACGTTGCTGATTGGTTAGGATTGACAGATTGTGTAACTGAGAAACCGGGACATTTCTCTCACACATAAGAAGAATCAAGCATACATAACAAAAATTAATACTTTCACTACTGACATTAATAATAATAATAATAATAATAATAATATTAATAATAATAATAATAATAATAATAATAATAATAATAATAATAATAATAATAAAAGAAATCACACTTCATATTTAAACTTAAATAGTTTGCTTCAGTTAATACTTTCTGGAGTGTTAACTTAATGTTCATACTTTCCGAATGGTTAACTTAATATTCCTACGTTCTGAATTGTTTACTTATTGTTACTACTTTCTGAATGTTTAACTTAATTTTGCTACGTTCTAAAGTATTAACTAAATGTTCATACTTTCTGAATTCTGTACTTAATGTTGCTCAGGCACTCCTATATCGTCAGATATGGTCTAACTTCAACGCCCTGGACAAAAGATCTAGACGATGAGTTACATTTGAAGTGTTCAAACTAAACATTCAGTCGATATACCCTTTCGATGACTAGAGGGAGCAGGAAAACGGAACTGAGAGTTAACACTTCCAGTCTTTCAGCGATTTTACAACCAGCTGTTAGTTGTGTCCCTTTAATTCTAGGCGGAGAGATAGCGCAGCTGGTACTTCATTTTTAATTCGCCGCAAACAAACCGTTTAGCTATGTTTAGCACTGACTTAGAAATGGTGGGATAGTTGATTTTCAGAATAGGGATTTTGGGATTCACTTCGTGGTCAAAAGTCTGTAGATAAGTTGCCAAGTGTGTTTTGTGCTTCTTGTGTGATTTCATCGTGTCTTCATAATGAATTTCGTTGACCTGTCAGCTTTGGTCCATAACAAGAATAGTAGCGTATCTTTTCTGCAATATCATGACATCTTACATTCTGCCAGACTCTGTGGCAACAATCATGGAATAGTACTATCGCTGAACGACAGGCAAAACCGATTGAGATGTAGTAGTTCAGAATGTCGGCTGGACATCGCGATCAGCCAAGGTGCACGGCTGTAAGGCTCGCGCCTGACTTACAGACAGATAATTCTTCCTTCGAGTGCATGTGGAGAACGGCAAAGGAGAGAAACAAGAGGCAGAAGCGGACACATAGGCATCTCCTAGATTCCTACATATGCGAGTTCATGCGGCTTAGACGCGTTAAATGTGATGGTCTCGACGTTTTCAACGCTAATCTGACTGACATTGTTCCATTCTGATCACCGCAATAATCGTCTGGGTCGCCTAAAATATAAATCAACAGAATGGCTCTTTCAATGCCCCCAAAATATCCCAGTTAGCATTCCTCGATTGCACAGAGATTTTCACGTCATGCAAATAACCCTACCCCATACACAAAATTCACAGTATATCAACACACACTTAAACACAATATGAAATCACCCAGATCCCACATGATTTCCTGAGAACTCTCGGGATGTCTTTGTTTGAGGTGAATTAAAAAAGAAGTACCGCGAAGCGAAATAGACAGCCATGTTCTCTACTTACTTAGAGCGTTATCCCAAACACGTTGATTGATAACTCCATGTCTGTGCCATCAACATGTGTTTAAAGACAAGAGGACCAATTTTATTGCACCGAGATTTATCTACATTTATCTCTTTCCGAAGAGCAGGATTTTCAAATCGTCCCAGATCGACAAATCATACAATGGGTACCAAGAATATTTTGGTAATTAAAAAGCGGCCGACGAGATATTGACCGCATCACCACCCATTGCTTACTGGTTTATAAAAACTTGGGTCTATTCACGAGACCCCTTATGGCCAATAATAGAGCCATTTACTTACAGATACATGCTGTAACACATAACTTATAATGTGAGAAAGGAGGAGTCTTTAGACGATGGGTGCTGTCTGTCCTGTTATGTTAGCAGACTTTAGGGCATGCATTAAGTCAGTTATTGTGTATCTCCTCCTGAACCACTCACAAAAGTCTCAAGTGATTAACATAAGTGGTTATGTTATCTTGTGTAAGGTGATGTCTTCCTTGAGCACGGTCTATTGAGCATTGATTCTATTAGAATTTAAAAAAATGGTCCAGAAGGATCTATTGAGCATTGATTCTATTAGAATAGCACAAGGTCGAACAGGATCTATTGAGTATTGATTTTATTAGAATACAATACGTGGATGTCAGTTTCCTACTCCCGTGCCATTTCGGCCAACATCTTCAACGGTTGGGGTTTGTTTTCTTGATGCCTCCTCTCATTGGCAGATTGCCTTTCCGAGATTGTGGGCTCTGCCTGCCCACATTTTCTGTCAGTCTTTGTTGCTCTAGTCTTTGTTCTTACAACTTCCACAAGTCAGTGATGGTTTGGTAGTTGGTGTGTACTTCATGTAGATGCATTTCCTTCGAGGGTTAATGAGTTCCATCAGTCCATTTTGTTTGCTCCCTTATTTTTCCCTATCAAGCAAAGACTTTTGCCATGGAGCACTATAAACTCTAGTGTTAGTTGTGCTGTCTCAATAAAGGATTGCCAACACATTTTGAAATGTGTCTTTTCCAGTATTATGCCGGCGATGTGGCAAAGGTGTTACGCAACCCCGCATACCACGTTCGAAACACAGTTGCGTTCGATTTGCATGCAAACTGCCTTGTATTGGATTTCATACAATGGTATAAGTTTCGGTTGTTCAGAAATCAATGGCACATGACTAAAAGTAAACTTGCCAAGTGTGATATAATTCTCACCACCGTCAAAAGCGCGATTAACATTTCCTCCACTACACACTCATTTTTACGACGACACAACACACAGTGACATTGGACCTAAGAGATTTGCAACAATCTACGTGATTGGACTTGACGTCATAGCTCCCAGCATAGGAGGATAGGCTTTATAAACAATGTGCAGACCGGCAGACGACTAGTGTGTACTGACACCTAGAACCTTCACTAACAAGCGTTACAAACAGAAGACGACCCATTGGCGTGAGGGTATCCTCCACTAAACCATCCATATTAAGATGGGCAAATCGAATAGAGGAAGAGAGAAGTACCGTCCTATAAACAGCCAGCGAACATGTAAACACAAAATTTATCAAGTCCGTAGTCTGAAATCTGCTGACGTTAGTATGAAGAAGACACTCACATTTATTGAAGGTAAGAACACTATATTTTATATTACGTTAGCAAGTGATCCTTTCCCAAGAAGACGTTGGTAAGTGGATGTGGTAACCATGTCGTTAGTTCGTAAAAAAGCTAATTAGGAGAGACTAAGTACTTTATTCAGATATCGCAGTTCATGAATAAATGGTACACAAGGTTAAACCATGAGAAAGGTTTCTTCTAGTTAAACAATTTATTTAATGTGAAAGTATTAGACCTAGGTTGTATAATTTATTTCTTATGGCGTTAAACTAAATTAACAGTTATTTAGGAGTGATTAACTTAAGATTCATGAAGCTTAGAATAATTAGTTCACTAAGAAGAAATTATTTTTAATGTGCAAACACTGGTAAGACATATTATTGTAATGTGTAACAGAAAAATACATGAGCATATGGGAGGTAAATATATTTCTATATGTGTCATAATTTGGTGTGTTGGGAGAAAGCACCCATGTGGTGAGTCAAATGTATTTTAATTGTTGTTGAACATGTGGATTTATCATTTGTGCGGCGCATAATAATCCCTAGTCATCACCCATGCACACAGAATTATGATGTCTGATGAATGATGGTGAAATGAGTGAAGTTCCATTATGATTTCAGTGGTGGTGAATATATGAATTTATCAGGTGTAAATCACATCAGGATGCCTAATTATCATACATGCCAATATGGTTATGATTTCTGATGAATTAACATTCTATGTATTTGGTGAGAGCAGGCATGGTGTGATTCATGTGTAATTTCGTTATTGTTAAACACGAGGAATCATCATTTGTGAATCTCATAATTATGCCTAACAATCATCCAGGAAAATAGTATAATTTCTTGTGAATGATGGTGGAATGATTGAGATTTCATTGTAATGCCATTGTTGTTGAATCTGTGAAGTTATCCTTTGTAAAGCACATACATATGCTTAATTGTCCTCCATAAAGATATGATTGCATCTGATGAATGATTGTGGAATGATTGAGATTTCATTGTGATGGCAATGGTGTTAAACATTTAAAGTTATCATTGGGAAATTACACAAGTATAATTACTTATCTTACATGCAAGTATGATAATGATTTCTGATGAATGATGTGAATCGGTGAAGAGAAGTGACATGCTAAGAAGGAGTATAAGTTAGCAACCAATCTCATGATAGAAGGCAACTTTAATGTGTAATGTCCTGTCTATCAGAAGAAAATATGTTCGGCATAACCCATACACTATGTAATAATTTAGTGCACTTCGTCGCCTGACGCCACTTTGTATTATATATCACTCATGTTATCATCATCTGGTTTTGTATCTTAAGCATGACACCACTCTGTATTACATATAACTCAGGATATAATCATATAGTTTCGTGTGTCCTGAATGATGATGATGATGATGATGATGATGATGATTATGATGACGATGATGATGATGATGATGATTATGCTGCTGCTGATGATGATGATGATGATGATGATGATGATGATGATGATGATGATGATGATGATGATGATGATGATGATGATGATGATGATGATGCTGTTGCTGCTGCTGCTTCTGCTGATGCTGATGATGATGATGATGATGATGATGATGATGATGATGATGATGATGATGATGATGATGATGATGATGATGATGATGATGATGATGATGATGATGACAAATAGGTAAAGGCCTATTACATAGGAGGGAATATACTCGCCTTGAAACTTTTGATTAGAAAGGGATTCACCTGAAGGTTATTCAAGACATGTTACCATAATGTACTTACATTGGTTATAACCAAATACTCATTGCAACGGGGAATTATTTGAAAATCCGTAACGTATGAGACATTTTTCTTGTAAGTGAAGGAGATCTAGAGAAACTAATTATGTACAGAAGAGAAGGGAGAACATAATTGACATATTCCAAATCAATCAAGGTATTACTCCACCTGTAGACCCTGGAGGACAGGCATGGGAGAAAATGACACTGCCTATCTGCTAGTCTAAACCATGAGCGGCATATAATAACGGATTGGATGGAGAACAACCAATTATGTTGTGGACAACTATTTGAAAGCATCACGACTCTGTTCCTTCCACTGTTTATCTTTCTAGGATCACAATTATTCTATGTATTTTTCTTTGATGGTTTTCGTGAAAAGCGTACTTCGTTTCATTTCTGATGTTTATAGTGATGATATCATTAGATTTATGATTGATGCTGAAATTCCAGGAGGTGCTAGATCCATCTAGATCCAGACCTGACTTTGTAAATGTAGCAGCTTGACTAAATGTAGCAGCTTGACTGAGTGAGGCAGCTGATATAGTGAGACCAAATACTAGTTCACGCAACTTTCTGCTGATTTTCTACACCTATATAGGACAGGTGTTCCAGATAACTTAGTCTATTTATATAGGTTGGAAAACAAGTGAGTCATAAGAAAATCGTATCCTGGAACAACAAAGGACTCTCAAGACATTATCATATATATATATATATATATTCTACCACTGACCGAATTTCCGCAGAGATCCAAGAACTTGATAGAGAACCAATCAAAGTGTATGCAGTTTGTTTTTTTCTCCACAGATTATAAATAGGGCCAGAAGAAGAGGCACAATAATTATAATAGAAAACTGATATCGCACGTATGGCGATGGATTGTTAGTGGGCACGGCCAGGATATAGATATATGTTTAGAGAAATACATGGACATGACCATTTGTTTTTCTTTTGTTTTTTGTTTTTTGTGTGTAATGAATTGCTTGTTGTAATTTTATGACATTAATGAATATGATCTATGAATTATGTATAATAAATTATGAACAATAAGGGTCATTTTCTCTGTGAAGAGTTCTCTTGTCGTAGTAACACTGTTTTAATTAACAACCCTAGATTAATAATTATTTAGTTGGGAGAGGAGAGGCAATGGAACCACTAAAAGGATATTTTGGGTATTCAGAGACAACTTTTCATTGGTTTCCTGGAGGTATTCCTTGGTTCTCCGAAACTCTATTTAGTCTCAAGACACTGAGCCAGTAACAGCTAAATTAATTATAACGGGCAGGATAACATTGAGAAAGAGGAACTTAGTATCCTTTATCTCTTTGGGTTGACCCAACAACCATACATCCGACACCAAGAAATCAAACAACCAAAGAATGCTGGGGTTGACTAGGACATGCTGTAAAGAATATACAATATTCAAATATAGACCATTCCATGGTCGATGTAGTGGAATGATTTCAATACCGACAATAAATATCATTACCAGACTAAGCTAACGACGAGGATGAAAACACCAACCTGTGCAGTTTGTATCGTTTTGTCCAGCTAGACCAGGCAGCCATAGAATCATGACCAGCAACACTGGACTCTCCATTGCTGCAGGGACAGTGTAGAAATGATCTTCTTCCGGATGGTTCCTCACGCGCGTCAAAGGAAATCTGAGAAGTATGCCCAAATGCTCGTGATTATTTTTCATCATCATCATCATCATCATCATCATCATCATCATCATCATCATCATCATCATCATCATCATCATCATCATCATCATCATCATCATCAATCATCATCATCATCATCATCATCATCATCATCATCATCATCATCATCATCATCATCATCATCATCATCATCTTTCAAATTTGCCGTCAAGCGTCATTTGGATGAATTGTTGACGTTCCAGCACCTGATGGGTGGCTCTTTATAGTGTCATTTCTCGGAATTGTACGATGTCTTTGATGTCTTCAATCCATTTTCTTCTCGTCCTGGTGGTCTTGTATTAAATTTTCTTTGATGTAGCGCCGGTGCTGGTAACTGATGGTATTACATTTTAACGAGATGACTGAACCATTTATTAATTGTATCAATGGAGAGAAGTTAAGGAAAGTGGGCAGTTTTGAATATGTGCGTATGTTCACAACAGACAAAAATGCAAATCTGGTGACAACAATTGCACGAAGAAGAAATATTGCTCGGCAAATAGTTTTTTTTTTTTTTTTTTTATTAATTAGATTTGCATATCCTTTATAGGACATCGCTGTCAACATCAGCATCTTTAAGCTGATTATTGATCTCCTGGCAAGATTACGCTCAGTAGTTTGCGGCTCATTATCCCGCAAGTCACCAGCGCGGGTCGAACCGCTTCCAATTCTCGCGCGCTGCGAGACCCTGCGGGGATAAACGGGATTACGAAGAAAGTCGTGTAACCCCTCGACCAGAGAGACCGGCCCGCAAATACTACAACATATAAATCTTTTAAGAATCCAGCAGACATAATAATAACATTCAGAGTTCAAAGCGTGTCCTGTGGCAACATAAGCATGCTGAAACAAGGATATTACAACTATCTGCTGACAAGCACATAACTCTGTGTTTTCCAGCTGATAAATTGTGACTATAAGTGTTAAAGAAGAATATTACGAGTACAAACACATTTAACGAAAATAAAAATATATAACGAACATATATATTTAACAAGAACACAAAACTGGATTGGCTATTAAGGCCAAAACACTTTAGGAAAATGAAATATGTCGGACTTGTAAATAAGACGTAATGTCTGGAAAAGATCACTTTGAAGGTATGTATAGCGAGGAAGAGTGGAAAAGAAAGACTGCAACGTGGAATGGATTCTAGACAGTGAACAATAATTTGACCCACCTAGCAACAGAGGCAGAACATTTGATTAGAGATGGAGAGCACTGTTAAGAACTGTTAAGACGGCAAAGTTCTTCATAGGACAGGCCAAGGTTGATTACGAAATCTGGACAAAATAATGTAAATTCTACACAACTAAATATTATGAAAGTGGTTATGAAGCAACTTACATGTCCGACCTGAACTGGCAGAATATCTATAAATAAACGATACTAGGTATTATATAACACGTGGCTAGAGCTAGAATGGTCGCCACGTATGTTGACTATTGTAGAAGGCGTTGACTGCTTGTTATAATGCACACATACGCGTAGACACTCGCATGCCGGCTTGGCCGTGGCGAATTCGAACCGCATAGAAGCTTGTCTTATCTTGTCTTTCCTCTCGTGCCTAAGGTGGCGCATAGGGCAGAAGTCTTGGCTCTCTATGTTTGTGCGAAGCGTCAAACATATGGAGCCAGAAATCTGATTCTGTAACAGCTGGGAGTTTTATGATGGCGGATTGTCAAGCCGCCGATCAACCGTCTTTAGTCAAGCTAGAAGAAAACACGTCCCGCCATCTTGACCCAAGCCGGAAACTCTGTAATATAGTGACTCTTATAAACAAATGATAGCCTAGAGTCTCGTGCAAACGGCCCTTAGACACTCATTAATAGACAGGACAGTGTCATTTGAATGACAGTTCAACCTTGGACTAGACGACCTGAGACACCAGACATCAACAGACAATTGAAGGGCAGTGCGATATCCACAATGCCGAGACATCCTTCTTAGCGTTGGATGACGTTGGATGAAGAATGACTTGCGCGATGACTTGGATTAAAGTGAGGAAGAATTGCGCATTTCGTCGAAATCATTCTCTCACCCGAGTCCATCTGAGTCCAGTGGCAAGACGAGTCGACACGACTGGAGACGAATACAGGTGCAGTGGATGACCAGGTCGCTCTACGTGCCTTGCCGTGCTCATTACGTTCCACAACGCTTTGCAGGTAAACGCCGTCTTGCCAGTTGAATCAGGAATGATTTCTTCCTCGCAGTCTGCCGAATCCTGTCTTCACATGCTGGGTAGGCATACCCTAGTTTACCGCATGGTTTGACACCAAATCGGCTACCCATGCCTGGTTTAGCCAGCCTCTCACAGCTGTTGCCCGGGGGGTGGCCGCTGTCGGATGCTGACAGCTACTAGGAGCCACAGGCACGAGCTGGGTGTCAGGCTTGGACCAGTGGGGGATGGGTCCTGAAAAGGACATGAGAGTCATCCTTACCAAAGGTGCTACCAGTGCCTGACACCCCGTACTCCCCCCCCCCCCCCCACTTCTTAGCAAAACTATTACAGACGGCACGAGGTCAAGTACCACGTGACCACAGACCGATGGTAGAAACGGGCAGACTGGACTAGACTGTGGTTGAGAGAGGATGTTTTTGGATATTTGTGAGAGAGAGAGTGTACTGAATACTTGACACAAGAGCTTGCTAATGCTAAGTGAGTGTGGCATTAAATAGCCTGCGCGCTAGTGTGTGAGATAACCTGTGACATGAGAGAGCACGAGTGCATTGCTGCGTATTGTATTGCATTATCGCCATAAATTGTCATAAACGTATTGTGATTAACGCAGAACATATTCACGTTAATAAATACCTATACATGTACACTGTGTTGACAGATTATTCATGCATATATACATTTATGTCATAACCAAGACTAACGAGTGACTGAGACGTTGACATAGTCCGGGCAACGTTGCAGATTCACAATCAGTACTTGATGTGATTACTGCATAGCACAGCAGTGAGAGACACAAGCTAGTAGACATGCCAGGAGTGGCTGTAGTTTATGTTTATACAAATAGCCAACAACAATGATAATTTCCCCATCAATAGCACCTTGCCGTCTTGACAGAAGATAGTTTAAATATTGAGCACAACCCACTACTGGCAACGCTGATCGCATTCCGGTACGAACCCAAGCCCACCCACGTCAAGTGTGGAAGCACCACACGCAAGCCTCGCTCTCGTTTGAGCCCGTCAGCAGTGCACATCCTTGACCGGATCCGATAAACAAGCCCCGGACCACTGACGTGTGAAGCGGGTGTGCAACCACGCGGCACACGCTGGACACAGCCAATCCATCATAACAGAATACTACAACGTCGCCCATCGCAGGCCACGCCCAAGACTGCCCGACCGCCGCGACTGACCTCCGTCAACCGATGCAGTACAGTAGATGAAAAGTGGCGTCAACTAAGGGAAACTCTTTATAAAACTCCCGTAGGGGTTTACGACACTGTGGATCATAAGAGGCAGGACTGATCTGCGGCAAACAGCGAGAGTCTGTAGCCCTTGATTGATAAGGACAAGAAAGCTCTCCTAAGAAACAAGGAAAGACCAACGCATAACACTCTGAGTGAGCTAAGGCAAGCTAGGAAGGATTTGCAACAGGCTGCCAGGCAGTGTGCAAATATAATGTGAACCAGGAAATGTCTGGGGGATAAAGGCGGCCGCCATGATACTGATCACATCACACAACGTGTGCCGATTGGTCTACATAAATATTATCTTAGCTTCTGAAGGATATTGAAATAGAGTAGGAGTAGTTGCATGTTGCCGGCTTCGTGGCTTAGAGGTTATGACTTTTTCTCCGTAATCTCGTATACTCTCGTCGGTAACGTGATGACGGTGAGAATCAGCAGTGGTTCGAATCGCATCGGTAACTTACGGGGTATGTGAGCCGGCCGCTCAGAAAGCAATGGCAAACTACTGAGCGTAATCTTGCCAAGAAATCAACATACAGCTGAAAGATGCTGGTGTTGACAGCGATGTCCTGTAAAGGATATGAAAAAAAAAGAAAAAAGTTGCATGTTAGTTTCTGCACCGGGAGTCTCCTTGCCGAAGTGTGACTGAAGTAGACTTAATAGATAAGAAACATTAAAATTAGAATATTGATAGACAATGTGACAAAACAGTGTAGAACTTGTATCTAGACATAATTACACAGTAACTAAGAACTATCGCCCGAAAGAGGATAATACAATTAATTATATTATAACATTATATACAAAAATAAAAACAGAGACAAAAAGCTTTCTTCGGCCATGTGATGAGAAGAGAGGCATTGGAGAAAATTGTGACAACTGGAACATTCAAGGGGAACAGAGACAGAGGCAGACCAAGAACAATGATGCTGGGTGGATTAAGACAGTGGCATGCAGGAATTTCATCTGCAGAGTTGATCCAGAAAACGAAAGATAGAGATCTGTGTAGAGTCATGAAGGCCTACGCCAGCTGGCAGGGCACTTGATAATGATGATGTCACAGTAGAGTAGGACAATAAAGAAATAGTTACAAAGTATTGTAAGAATATCTAAAACACTTAAGTGTAGAAATATCTAAAATACAGTTGTAAAGGTGGAAGATTATCCAAAATACGAAAGTGACTATGAAGACTATTTATATTAGGGACGTTCATTTAAAACTCGTTTCAATGGCTTTATCACAAAAAAATGAAAGAAACATTAACAGGTGTGGCAGAATTAAACAAAGCATTCATTCTGAATGAATTATGCACAATGAGTTGGTCAGAAGAAGTCGCCGTAGGAATCCAGGCAAGCATCCCATTGCTTAGGTAGGCGGCGAATGCCGTCCGCAAAAAAAAGGATTGTGGTTGCTCACTGAACAAAGAGTTTACCGCGTTCATTACATCTGCATCTGTGTGAAATCGTTGCCACTTGAGAGCGTTTATTAGAGGTAAGAAAAATTGAAATCACATGGTGACAAATCAGTACTATAGGCTGGATATTGCCGAATTTCCTACTTCTTCCTTGCTAATGCTTCTTTGCGACATGCGGACGAGCATTATCGTGCAACAAAATCACACCGCTAGAAAGCATGCCGGGTCGTTTATTTTGATGGCTGTTTGCAGCTTGATCTAGTGTTTGCAAGTAGTGGGTAGAGTTGATGTTGATACCAGGTTCTTTAAGTCGACCAACAGTAGTCCTTCATGGGCAAAAAAGGCGCTCAGCATAACCTTACCAGTGGAAACCTGTAACTTGAATATTTTTTGGCTTTTAGGGATCCAGCATGCTTCCATTGCATGCTCTCTCTCTTTGCTGCTCGACTCAAAGTGGTGACACCATGATTCAGCGCCTGCAACTATGCGGAAGACAAATGCATCACCCTCCACTCTGTAACGCATCAATTGGTTCAAACACCACCCCATGGGTCCTCTTTTTGGTGGTCGGTCAACATCCGTGGTACACACTGTGAACACACCTTCCGATATTGCAATTTCTTACGAACGACCTTTTGAATTATCCCAATTGACACATCAAATTCTTTCGCTAGCGAACGTATGTTTCGACAAGGTTTCATATGTCCTGTTTTTGTATATCCTTTACAGGACATCGCTGTCAACATCAGCATCTTTCAGCTGATTGTTGATTTCTTGGCAAGGTTACGCTCAGTAGTTTGCCATTGCTTTCTGAGCGACCGGCTCAATACCCCGTTGGTTACCGACGCGGAGAGAACAGCTACCAATTCTCGCCCAACGTCACGTTACTTACGAGAGTATACGAGATTACGGAGAAAGTCATGTAACCTCTAGATCACAGAGACCTTCTCATCTGTATGCTGCATCAATTTTGGCGATGGTTTTTTTCTGTTGCTACAATATGCGCTTGACCCGGCCGTTGAAGATATGTCATAAACTGACGCCCTTCCCTAAACATTCGTGCCCAGTCTGTCACTGTTGTCTTCGACACACATTTGTTACCGTGCGCTGCCTGCATTCTTCTATGAATGTCCACTGGTCGACATCCTTTAAATGAAAGAAATTGAATCACCGCACTTTGAGCTTCTTTGGACGGATTTTGGATAAACCCGGCCATTTTCTCAACGGTCAGAAACAGAACATATGCATCATGGGGACGATAACGACGTGCTCTTTTATTCATTGGTCAGCACTTATGACATGTCTATGACATGATCATGTTCAAAAACGCAATTACGCTCGGTGCGGCACGAAAGGATTTCAAATGAACGCACCTAATAGTATCACGATTGATATCCCTGAACTCCGGGTATTCCAATACGTGCTCAGTCCTCTGATGCAACAGCCATTTCACAGTATCTTTATTCGCTGTTCTTATGAGGAATGAGTTATACTGTGTCCTCTCTCGCCCTCCAAGACGGCACTGACGTACTTGTTCACTTCACTCCCGATCCGTTTACTGGAACTAGCGATATAGACTCAGACACTACTGATGTCCCATCAGTACGGCTCTATGGTCGAACAAGTTTCAGAAAAGCATCGGCAACTTTATCATCATCATCTTCCACTTATGCCTTGCCGTCGAGCGTCGGGTGAGGGAGGGGGAAAGGAGTGGGGTTTAGGGTGTAGGGGTGGGGAGATAATTGGATCTCCAGCGCAAGATGGGTGGCACTGGATATTGTAATTCCATGTGACTGCACAATGTCAATGATATCAATAAAGTTTCTACTCGGGCGACCTCCTAGCTCTTGCTCGCGTAGCAGATCTTCTTTGATGTAGGGACAGTGCTGGTAGTTTATGGTGTAGCATTCTAACGCGATGGCTAAACCATTTGACCTTCTGTCTTGCAATATATGTGACACAATGTGTTGATCCCACTATCTGTCTGATAACATAACTTCTTACTCGGTATCGGATTGTTGGGTTGGCAGCTCTCCTTAAGCATGTCATCTCGCATGTGTTGATTTTTCGTAAGTGTGAATTGGATAATGTCGAAGTTTGACATTGTTAGTGCAGAATTCGTGTGAATGTGCTATTTATTATCTGGCTTTTTGTGGACATAGGAATGTTTGGATGATTTATTATTGGTGATAGTTGATATATAAGCGCAATTGTTTTTGACATCTGATTTCGATTTCTCTGTCCATTCTGCCATCTTCTGTGATCATAATTCAAAGATATTTGAATTATTTAACTTGCTTCAGAAATGTGCAATGTATCTGCAAACTTGGTGGACTAACTTGCATTATTTCAGTTGTGGCTGTATTTATATTGATATTGTATCTGCTGCATGTTGAACTCAGCTAATACATTTATTTTTGCTTTATGCCCTCGTCGCTTTGAAATAAGCACTGATCGTCTGCAAATAAACGTTCTTTTATTGTGGGTGAATCTGTTGTTTCATCTGAAGTAAATGGTTGAACATTTTCTGAATCTGTTCTGTGAAGGCTTGTTTCTTTGGATATTCTGTCAATCTTCTTCTTCTTCAGCATTCCGAGCCATTGAGGTTCTTTGCTGCAAATACAATCTGTCTCCATTCGTCTCTCTGGTGGACCTTCTCTTGCCAGTCGTTGATTCCAAGTGCTTGTAGGTCTGTATGTATATTATCTCTCCACCGCCTTCTTGGTCTACCTCGGGGTCTACGGTCATTTATTTCCTGAGTGTAAGCGAGTTTTGTTTCCCTATTATCTTCCATTCTTTCTATATGCCCCAGCCATTGTAGTCTATTAGCCTTCATGATACCAGTGATTAGCGGGGACTTAAACAAATCATAAATGTCTTTGTTACTTCTTCTTTTCCACTCTCCACTTTGTATATCCCTAATGGGTCCAAAGATGCGTCTTAAAATTTTGTTCTCAAAGGTTTGTAACAAGGCTTCGTCTCCTTTCGTTGTACTCCAGGTTTCAGAGCCATACAGCACAACTGGTCTGATCAGTGTTTTGTATATTGTGATTTTGGTGTTACGAGATAGCGCCTTTGATTTTAGTAGATGTTGTAGTGCATAGTATATCTTATTTCCAGAGTTGATTCTAGTTTGTATTTCTTCCCTTATGATGTTGGAGCAGTTGAAGATTGTACCCAGGTATTTGTATGTTTCCGTTCTTTTAATGGTCATATTATCTATTTGTATGTGGCCAGAGTTTTTAGCCATTCCGTCTCTTGAAATTACCATATATTCTGTCTTATCTTGGTTGATAACCAGCCCCATCTGTTGGGCTTTTTCCTTTAAGTGAGTCAATATTTCTAATGTCTTTTGTTCACTTTGCCCTATAATATCTATATCATCTGCATAACCAAGCAGCCTGGATGTTCCTCCAATATCACATTCCTCCTTTACCTTCCTTACAACTTTCTCTAGAGCCAGATTGAAGAGTAGCGGCGATAGTGCATCACCCTGTTTCAAGCCAGATGTTATTTGGAAGGGGTCTGATTTCCTGCCTTTATATGTTACTATATTATAAGTATCTTCCATGCATAGTTTGGTCATGTTAATTAACTTCCTTGGTATTCCAAATTCCTGCATAACTTTCCATAGACTATTCCTATGGACACTATCATAAGCCTTTTTAAAATCCACAAAAATGTTATGGAGATCTCTTTTATATTCCCAATGTTTCTCGGCTATTTGTCGTAAGATAAATATCTGATCTATTGTTGATCTGTTTTGTCTAAAACCCGCCTGGTAGTCACCTAATATGTCTTCTGAATATGGTTTTAGTCTATTTAGTAATACTGCGGATAGTATCTTATAGCTTGTGGACAGTAGTGATATTCCTCTATAATTTCCACATTGGAACTTGTCTCCTTTCTTAAAGATAGGTATCAATAATGACTCTTTCCAGTCATGGGGTAATTCTTCTGTCCTCCAGATTTTTATTATTAGTTCGTATAGCTTTAGATGTAATGCATGGCCACCTGCCTTTATAAATTCAGCAGCAATTCCATCAGTCCCAGTTGCCTTATTGTTTTTAAGTCGTGTGATTACATATAGGATTTCTTCAAATGTAGGTTCTTCAATTTGTGGTTCGCATGTTAGAACCTCTTCCTGTGGGAAAATGTTACTTGGAGCTTCACAATTTAGTAATTCAATAAAATATTCTTTCCATGTGTTGCACATTTCTTCATTGGTATTTATCATATTCCCATTTTTGTCTTTTAAACCATATGTGTTTTGTTGGTGCCCTCGTTTCATTGACTTCAGTACTTTAAAAAACTTTCTGGATTCATTTTTCTGGTGATTAGTTTCCATATCTTTGATTATATTACTCATATATTCTCGCTTCTGCTGTCTGACTATTTTTGTAGCCTCTTTACATTCACTTCTATAATGCTCTTCCTTTTGGATGTTATTGATGTCATTTAACCATACATGTCTGGCATTCTTCTTCTTAGTGACTGCTTCTTCACATTTTTGATTGAACCATCTGTTCTTTCTATGCGTGGTTGACACACCGAGACATTCTTCTGCGGTAGATTGAACTGTATTCTTGATGTTCAACCAAGTTTGGTCAACGCTTTCCTCCAAAGGGTTTTGAAAAGTTTCAAGTTTACATTTTATTTCATCTGTAAATTTCTCTTTGACTGTAATGTCTTGTAGTTTTTCTCTGTTATATGTTGGGTGTAATCTTTGTAATTTAGTATAGAAAGCTCTCTTAAGTTTTATTTTAAATTTTGCTCCAACGAGGAAATGGTCACTGTGGCACTCAGCTCCTCTATAACTTCTGACTTGCTGTATGTTTGATGCATTTCTGTTGTTAATTAAAATGTGATCTATTTGATTATAGGTTCTCTTGTCACATGATTTCCAAGTTTTTTTGTGTATATCCTTTCTGGATATTCTGTCAATGCAGATATTAAACAGCAGAGATGTGAGCACAGGTGTCTGTCTCACTCCAGTACCCTTTTGTGTTCTTAATGCGCTTTGGCTATAGTAGTATATTTATATGCTGTTTTCAAGCAATTGTCATTGTATCCCGTTGTCTTAAGACAAATGAAAAAAACAGGGTTTTAAAAAATAATAATATTTGCAGTGAATTGTCTGTGAAGAAAAGGCAACAAGAACGAGAACTACTGATCTCACCTCATATGTGGATGTATAGGATATTTGAACGCCTAAGATTTGACGCACCAACATCAGTATATGCTATGGGACATTCTGTTTAATCTTTGAGAGAGAATTTGAAGCAAGTATGGGGCTTATCGTTGTGCAATGAAAGCGTATGTTTAGAAACCAAAGCATTTACTTCAATGTTTTCATAATTTCTACACTGGCATCTTTATTTACACTCCAATGAATTGATACGGTGATGGTAGATGCGCTGGTCAAGGGCATTTAATGTTTTACATTTCAAATCACTAGTAGCCTCTTAAGCTGAAGATTGTACTATTGAAACGTGGCCGTATATGTCACTCATTTGGACAATCGCTTTTGGAGGTTTGATCCATGGTTTTTCGAGTTTTCAATTCCATTTCCCCACTACCCTTACCTTGTTCAAACTCATAAGAGAAGTTTTAATTACGGCTTTAAATTAATAATCCAGTGATCCAATCCACCACATATTTGCGTGCATTATTTTCATGTCGATTCGTAAACACAAAATGTAACCAAGATGCAACTGAAACAAAATTTGGCTGGCGACGCTCGAAGAACACAGACCACAAGCTGACCAGAACACAAACACCAACTGCAGACTGTATCATGTTTATTTCATGCTTCATCAGGAGAGGGGGCGGGAGTTAATACCGAATTCAGTGAGAGACTGACACAGACACACGTTTAAATGTTAATTACAACAGTGTTACATTACCGTTATTGTGTATTAAAACCATATGCATTGGTGTTACGCACTACCATGTGAGGTTTTAGAGTCCTCGAGTGTTGATTATAGAATTTATTTTGAGGCTTATAAAGTCACATGTTGATTAGAGAATTTAGTGAGAGACTGATAAAGTAACATGTTTATACAGTAATATATCTTGTGTTAAATTATTATTTTAAATAAAAAGTTGTGTAATTTTTACAGGACGTCGCAGACAATCCCAAGTAGTTTTTGGCTGCTGTGATTGCTTAGTAAAATTACGTTCAGTAGTTTAACATTGCCTTCTGAACGATTAGATTGTGTGACAGTACTGTGGCTATTGTACTGTGGTTTATGTACTATAGTTACTTCTACTGTGACTATTGTGGTGTGGTTAATATACTGTTGTTAGCTATACTGTGGTTACTGTACTGTGGTTTATGTACTGTGGTGTATGTTCTGTATTTGCTTTACTGTGGTTGCAGTACTGTGGTTTATGTAAGGTATTTGCTGTACTGTGGTTTATATACTGCGGTGACTGTTAACGTGCTGTATCTATTGTGTTAACGTAACTATCGTTAACGTGCTGTATCTAGCTCCTTGACTGTATGTTGTGTTTGTGAATGTGTTTGTTTGCTGATGAAGGCTAATCGCCGCAACGTTCTGTATGTGTCTTAACTCTGTTATGTAAAGCTGCACTACTTTGTGTCATTTTATATAGTTTACACTTTCACAGCTTTACCGCAGTTCCACCTAATTTTATTCATATGTATCTATTGTGATAACGTATTGTAACTATTGTTAACGTGATGTATTTATTGTGTTAAAGCATTATAATTATTGTTAATGTACTGTATCTATTGTGTTCACGTATTGTAGCTATTGTTAACGTTCTGTATCTATTGTGTTATCAAAGTGGAGAGTGGAAAAGAAGAAGTAACAAAGACATTTATGATTTGTTTAAGTCCCCGCTAATCACTGGTATCATGAAGGCTAATAGACTACAATGGCTGGGGCATATAGAAAGAATGGAAGATAATAGGGAAACAAAACTCGCTTACACTCAGGAAATAAATGACCGTAGACCCCGAGGTAGACCAAGAAGGCGGTGGAGAGATAATATACATACAGACCTACAAGCACTTGGAATCAACGACTGGCAATGAGAAGGTCCACCAGAGAGACGAATGGAGACAGATTGTATTTGCAGCAAAGAACCTCAATGGCTCGGAATGCTGAAGAAGAAGAATCTATTGTGTTATAATTATCGCTAACGTGCTGTTTCTATTATGTTAACCTGTTGTAACTATTGTTAACGTGTTGTATCTCTGTTGTTAATGTATTGTAACTATTATTAACGGGTTTTAACAATGTACTTAACGTCTTGATAAAGCGTTGTTTATATGTTGTAAATCTGTTGTTAATGTGTTGCACATCTGTTATTAACGTATTGTAACTGTTGTTAACTATGTTGTAAATCTGTTGACATGCGTGTTGTAAATCTGTTGCTAACGTGTTGTAGCACTGTTGTGCACGCTCTTGTCTACCCGGGTACTTACTCCTTTCTTTATCTATTCGTAATTGCCATGTACATTTCTCGTTTTTATTGTGGCTACAAATACAAATATATCCAAACAAAGTGACCCTGTGCAATGGCAGCGTGTGATCGCCATCACTAAAACTTCAAGTAGACAGATTAAAAAACGTATCTTAAGACAATCACAGCTGTAAATGCTACATGCGATGACAAGTAGTATTTAGGTTTATATATTATATAAGTCTAACTGAGATACTCCATGAAGCAGGTATTGATGGCCAGCCCTTTACCACACGTCGCATTTCTTTACAGGATTCATCCGAGATCCCACGGGGCAGTTGAAGGCATTAGCAAACGCCTGTGAGTTCTGGAGCGTTCCGTTGACCCTAGTAGATAGAACAGTAAATATACATGCACATGAAATACACTATATACTGACCGAGGTAGCCATGGTGACTGGCTAGCATGATTGCCTGCTGTTTTGATGGTCATGTATGTGAATCTGCTTTGAGGGGTTGATGTGTTTGTTCTGAACTCAGTGATCAGGTCGACCCCGCCAGGTTTGGTACCAGGAAATGGTTTGGGAAATGAAGGCGGTCGGTGTGATATTGACTTCATTACCTCTGGGGTGACTTTGATCCTTAAAACAATAGGTTAAGCACCATATGCTCAGTACGACTAAGTCGTGAGAGTGATCCCCTGACTTGACTCACCGAGTGCCGTCTTTACCAGTAGTTGCTACTACAATGAGTGCACTGTGCTGATTTTGAATGAGGGTTAGCCTTCCATATTAGCTTTGTCCCTCGCCATGAGGCGAATCCTTCCCGACTTCTGAGGTAGTTATTATATGCGGCCTCGAGTCAAGGACGAGACTTCAACATTTAAGTACCACTGACCAGCATATAGAAATATCCCACTACGCCGTGGCCACAAGAGGAAGAATTTAACTTCTCATTTACGCCGACCTCCATGCACATAAACACAACGTACTCGAAACATAGAGTTAGATCTATACATTCGGTGACCATTTAAAACATACTTGGAACCTAGAGTTAGATCATTACATTCGGTGACCAGTTAAACCGTATTTGGAACCTATGTGTGAAATCTATTCATTCGATGACCATTTAAAACATACTTGGAACCTAGAGTTAGATCTTTACATTCGGTGACCAGTTAAACCGTGTTTGGAACCTATGTGTGAAATCTATTCATTCGGTCACAATTTAAAACATACATGGAACCTAGAGTTAGATCTTTACATTCGGTGACCAGTTAAACCGTATTTGGAACAAATGTGTGAAATCTATTCATTCGGTGACAATTTAAAACATACTTGAAACCTAGAGTTAGATCTTTACATTCGATGACCAGTTAAACTATATTTGGAACAAATGTGTGAAATCTATTCATTCGGTGACAATTTAAAACATACTTGAAACCTAGAGTTAGATCTTTACATTCGGTGACAAGTTAAACAGTATTTGGAACCAATGTGTGAAATCTATTCATTCGGTGACCATTTAAAACATACCTGGAACCTAGAGTTGGATCTTTACATTCGGTGACCAGTTAAACCGTATTTGGAACCAATGTGTGAAATCTATTCATTCGGTGACCATTTAAACATACTTGGAACCTAGAGTTAGATCTTTACATTCGGTTACCAGTTAAACCGTATTTGGAACCTATGTGTGAAATCTATTCATTCGGTTACAATTTAAAACATACATGGAACTTAGAGTTAGATCTTTACATTCGGTGACCAGTTAAACCGTATTTGGAACAAATGTGTGAAATCTATTCATTCGGTGACAATTTAAAACATACTTGAAACCTAGAGTTAGATCTTTACATTCGGTGACCAGTTAAACTGCATTTGGAACAAATGTGTGAAATCTATTCATTTGGTGACAATTTAAAACATACTTGAAACCTAGAGTTAGATCTTTACATTCGGTGACCAGTTAAACCGTATTGGAACCAATGTGTGAAATCTATTCATTCGGTAACCATTTAAAACATACCTGGAACCTAGAGTTGGATCTTTACATTCGGTGACCAGTTAAACCGTATTTGGAACCAATGTGTGACATCTATTCATTCGGTGACCATTTAAAACATACTTGGAACCTAGAGTTAGATCTTTACATTCGGTGACCAGTTAAACCGTATTTGGAACCTATGTGTGAAATCTATTCATTCGATGACCATTTAAAAACATACTTGGAACCTAGAGTTAGATCTTTACATTCGGTGACCAGTTAAACCGTATTTGGAATCTATGTGTGAAATCTATTCATTCGATGACCATTTAAAACATACTTGAAACCTAGAGTTAGATCTTTACATTCGGTGACCAGTTAAACTGTATTTGGAACAAATGTGTGAAATCTATTCATTTGGTGACAATTTAAAACATACTTGAAACCTAGAGTTAGATCTTTACATTCGGTGACCAGTTAAACCGTATTTGGAACCAATGTGTGAAATCTATTCATTCGGTAACCATTTAAAACATACCTGGAACCTAGAGTTGGATCTTTACATTCGGTGACCAGTTAAACCGTATTTGGAACCAATGTGTGAAATCTATTCATTCGGTGACCATTTAAAACATACTTGGAACCTAGAGTTAGATCTTTACATTCGGTGACCAGTTAAACCGTATTTGGAACCTATGTGTGAAATCTATTCATTCGATGACCATTTAAAACATACTTGGAACCTAGAGTTCGATCTTTACATTCGGTGACCAGTTAAACCGTATTTGGAACCTATGTGTGAAATCTATTCATTCGGTCACAATTTACAACATACATGGAACCTAGAGTTAGATCTTTACATTCGGTGACCAGTTAAACCGTATTTGGAACAAATGTGTGAAATCTATTCATTCGGTGACAATTTAAAACATACTTGAAACCTAGAGTTAGATCTTTACATTCGATGACCAGTTAAACTGTATTTGGAACAAATGTGTGAAATCTATTCATTCGGTGACAATTTAAAACATACTTGAAACCTAGAGTTAGATCTGTACATTCGGTGACAAGTTAACAGTATTTGGAACCAATGTGTGAAATCTATTCATTCGGTGACCATTTAAAACATACCTGGAACCTAGAGTTGGATCTTTACATTCGGTGACCAGTTAAACCGTATTTGGAACCAATGTGTGAAATCTATTCATTCGGTGACCATTTAAAACATACTTGGAACCTAGAGTTAGATCTTTACATTCGGTTACCAGTTAAACCGTATTTGGAACCTATGTGTGAAATCTATTCATTCGGTCACAATTTAAACCATACATGGAACTTAGAGTTAGATCTTTACATTCGATGACCAGTTAAACCGTATTTGGAACAAATGTGTGAAATCTATTCATTCGGTGACAATTTAAAACATACTTGAAACCTAGAGTTAGATCTTTACATTCGGTGACCAGTTAAACTGTGTTTGGAACAAATGTGTGAAATCTATTCATTTGGTGACAATTTAAAACATACTTGAAACCTAGAGTTAGATCTTTACATTCGGTGACCAGTTAAACCGTATTTGGAACCAATGTGTGAAATCTATTCATTCGGTAACCATTTAAAACATACCTGGAACCTAGAGTTGGATCTTTACATTCGGTGACCAGTTAAACCGTATTTGGAACCAATGTGTGAAATCTATTCATTCGGTGACCATTTAAAACATACTTGGAACCTAGAGTTAGATCTTTACATTCGGTGACCAGTTAAACCGTATTTGGAACCTATGTGTGAAATCTATTCATTCGATAACCATTTAAAACATACTTGGAACCTAGAGTTAGATCTTTACATTCGGTGACCAGTTAAACCGTATTTGGAACCTATGTGTGAAATCTATTCATTCGATGACCATTTAAAACATACTTGAAACCTAGAGTTAGATCTTTACATTCGGTGACCAGTTAAACTGTATTCGGAACAAATGTGTGAAATCTATTCATTTGGTGACAATTTAAAACATACTTGAAACCTAGAGTTAGATCTTTACATTCGGTGACCAGTTAAACTGTATTTGGAACAAATGTGTGAAATCTATTCATTCGGTGACAATTTAAAACATACTTGAAACCTAGAGTTAGATCTGTACATTCGGTGACAAGTTAACAGTATTTGGAACCAATGTGTGAAATCTATTCATTCGGTGACCATTTAAAACATACCTGGAACCTAGAGTTGGATCTTTACATTCGGTGACCAGTTAAACCGTATTTGGAACCAATGTGTGAAATCTATTCATTCGGTGACCATTTAAAACATACTTGGAACCTAGAGTTAGATCTTTACATTCGGTTACCAGTTAAACCGTATTTGGAACCTATGTGTGAAATCTATTCATTCGGTCACAATTTAAACCATACATGGAACTTAGAGTTAGATCTTTACATTCGATGACCAGTTAAACCGTATTTGGAACAAATGTGTGAAATCTATTCATTCGGTGACAATTTAAAACATACTTGAAACCTAGAGTTAGATCTTTACATTCGGTGACCAGTTAAACTGTGTTTGGAACAAATGTGTGAAATCTATTAATTTGGTGACAATTTAAAACATACTTGAAACCTAGAGTTAGATCTTTACATTCGGTGACCAGTTAAACCGTATTTGGAACCAATGTGTGAAATCTATTCATTCGGTAACCATTTAAAACATACCTGGAACCTAGAGTTGGATCTTTACATTCGGTGACCAGTTAAACCGTATTTGGAACCAATGTGTGAAATCTATTCATTCGGTGACCATTTAAAACATACTTGGAACCTAGAGTTAGATCTTTACATTCGGTGACCAGTTAAACCGTATTTGGAACCTATGTGTGAAATCTATTCATTCGATAACCAATTAAAACATACTTGGAACCTAGAGTTAGATCTTTACATTCGGTGACCAGTTAAACCGTATTTGGAACCTATGTGTGAAATCTATTCATTCGATGACCATTTAAAACATACTTGAAACCTAGAGTTAGATCTTTACATTCGGTGACCAGTTAAACTGTATTCGGAACAAATGTGTGAAATCTATTCATTTGGTGACAATTTAAAACATACTTGAAACCTAGAGTTAGATCTTTACATTCGGTGACCAGTTAAACTGTATTTGGAACAAATGTGTGAAATCTATTCATTCGGTGACAATTTAAAACATACTTGAAACCTAGAGTTAGATCTGTACATTCGGTGACAAGTTAACAGTATTTGGAACCAATGTGTGAAATCTATTCATTCGGTGACCATTTAAAACATACCTGGAACCTAGAGTTGGATCTTTACATTCGGTGACCAGTTAAACCGTATTTGGAACCAATGTGTGAAATCTATTCATTCGGTGACCATTTAAAACATACTTGGAACCTAGAGTTAGATCTTTACATTCGGTTACCAGTTAAAACCGTATTTGGAACCTATGTGTGAAATCTATTCATTCGGTCACAATTTAAACCATACATGGAACTTAGAGTTAGATCTTTACATTCGATGACCAGTTAAACCGTATTTGGAACAAATGTGTGAAATCTATTCATTCGGTGACAATTTAAAACATACTTGAAACCTAGAGTTAGATCTTTACATTCGGTGACCAGTTAAACTGTGTTTGGAACAAATGTGTGAAATCTATTAATTTGGTGACAATTTAAAACATACTTGAAACCTAGAGTTAGATCTTTACATTCGGTGACCAGTTAAACCGTATTTGGAACCAATGTGTGAAATCTATTCATTCGGTAACCATTTAAAACATACCTGGAACCTAGAGTTGGATCTTTACATTCGGTGACCAGTTAAACCGTATTTGGAACCAATGTGTGAAATCTATTCATTCGGTGACCATTTAAAACATACTTGGAACCTAGAGTTAGATCTTTACATTCGGTGACCAGTTAAACCGTATTTGGAACCTATGTGTGAAATCTATTCATTCGATAACCAATTAAAACATACTTGGAACCTAGAGTTAGATCTTTACATTCGGTGACCAGTTAAACCGTATTTGGAACCTATGTGTGAAATCTATTCATTCGATGACCATTTAAAACATACTTGAAACCTAGAGTTAGATCTTTACATTCGGTGACCAGTTAAACTGTATTCGGAACAAATGTGTGAAATCTATTCATTTGGTGACAATTTAAAACATACTTGAAACCTAGAGTTAGATCTTTACATTCGGTGACCAGTTAAACCGTATTTGGAACCAATGTGTGAAATCTATTCATTCGGTAACCATGTAAAACATACCTGGAACCTAGAGTTGGATCTTTACATTCGGTGACCAGTTAAACCGTATTTGGAACCAATGTGTGAAATCTATTCATTCGGTGACCATTTAAAACATACTTGGAACCTAGAGTTAGATCTTTACATTCGGTGACCAGTTACACCGTATTTGGAACCTATGTGTGAAATCTATTCATTCGATGACCATTTAAAACATACTTGGAACCTAGAGTTAGATCTTTACATTCGGTGACCAGTTAAACCGTATTTGGAACCTATGTGTGAAATCTATTCATTCGGTCACAATTTAAAACATACATGGAACCTAGAGTTAGATCTTTACATTCGGTGACCAGTTAAACCGTATTTGGAACAAATGTGTGAAATCTATTCATTCGGTGACAATTTAAAACATACTTGAAACCTAGAGTTAGATCTTTACATTCGATGACCAGTTAAACTGTATTTGGAACAAATGTGTGAAATCTATTCATTCGGTGACAATTTAAAACATACTTGAAACCTAGAGTTAGATCTTTACATTCGGTGACAAGTTAAACAGTATTTGGAACCAATGTGTGACATCTATTCATTCGGTGACCATTTAAAACATACCTGGAACCTAGAGTTGGATCTTTACATTCGGTGACGAGTTAAACCGTATTTGGAACCAATGTGTGAAATCTATTCATTCGGTGACCATTTAAAACATACTTGGAACCTAGAGTTAGATCTTTACATTCGGTTACCAGTTAAACCGTTTTTGGAACCTATGTGTGAAATCTATTCATTCGGTCACAATTTAAAACATACATGGAACTTAGAGTTAGATCTTTACATTCGGTGACCAGTTAAACCGTATTTGGAACAAATGTGTGAAATCTATTCATTCGGTGACAATTTTAAACATACTTGACACCTAGAGTTAGATCTTTACATTCGGTGACCAGTTAAACTGTATTTGGAACAAATGTGTGAAATCTATTCATTTGGTGACAATTTAAAACATACTTGAAACCTAGAGTTAGATCTTTACATTCGGTGACCAGTTAAACCGTATTTGGAACCAATGTGTGAAATCTATTCATTCGGTAACCATTTAAAACATACCTGGAACCTAGAGTTGGATCTTTACATTCGGTGACCAGTTAAACCGTATTTTGAACCAATGTGTGAAATCTATTCATTCGGTGACCATTTAAAACATACTTGGAACCTAGAGTTAGATCTTTACATTCGGTGACCAGTTTAAACCGTATTTGGAACCTATGTGTGAAATCTATTCATTCGATGACCATTTAAAACATACTTGGAACCTAGAGTTAGATCTTTACATTCGGTGACCAGTTAAACCGTATTTGGAACCTATGTGTGAAATCTATTCATTCGATGACCATTTAAAACATACTAGAAACCTAGAGTTAGATCTTTACATTCGGTGACCAGTTAAACTGTATTTGGAACAAATGTGTGAAATCTATTCATTTGGTGACAATTTAAAACATACTTGAAACCTAGAGTTAGATCTTTACATTCGGTGACCAGTTAAACCGTATTTGGAACCAATGTGTGAAATCTATTCATTCGGTAACCATTTAAAACATACCTGGAACCTAGAGTTGGATCTTTACATTCGGTGACCAGTTAAACCGTATTTGGAACCAATGTGTGAAATCTATTCATTCGGTGACCATTTAAAACATACTTGGAACCTAGAGTTAGATCTTTACATTCGTTGTCCAGTTAAACCGTATTTGGAACCTATGTGTGAAATCTATTCATTCGATGACCATTTAAAACATACTTGGAACCTAGAGTTAGATCTTTACATTCCGTGACCATTTAAACCGTATTTGGAACCTATGTGTGAAATCTATTAATTCGGTCACAATTTAAAACATACATGGAACCTAGAGTTAGATCTTTACATTCGGTGACCAGTTAAACCGTATTTGGAACAAATGTGTGAAATCTATTCATTCGGTGACAATTTAAAACATACTTGAAACTTAGACTTAGATCTTTACATTCGGTGACCAGTTAAACCGTATTTGGAACCAATGTGTGAAATCTATTCATTTGGTGACAATTTAAAACATACTTGGAACCTAGAGTTTGATCTTTACATTCGGTGACCAGTTAAACCGTATTTGGAACCAATGTGTGAAATCTATTCATTCGGTAACCATTTAAAACATACCTGGAACCTAGAGTTGGATCTTTACATTCGGTGACCAGTTAAACCGTATTTTGAACCAATGTGTGAAATCTATTCATTCGGTGACCATTTAAAACATACTTGGAACCTGGAGTTAGATCTTTACATTCGGTGACCAGTTAAACCGTATTTGGAACCTATGTGTGAAATCTATTCATTCGATGACCATTTAAAACATACTTGGAACCTAGAGTTAGATCTTTACATTCGGTGACCAGTTAAACCGTATTTGGAACCTATGTGTGAAATCTATTCATTCGATGACCATTTAAAACATACTAGAAACCTAGAGTTAGATCTTTACATTCGGTGACCAGTTAAACTGTATTTGGAACAAATGTGTGAAATCTATTCATTTGGTGACCATTTAAAACATACTTGAAACCTAGAGTTAGATCTTTACATTCGGTGACCAGTTAAACCGTATTTGGAACCAATGTGTGAAATCTATTCATTCGGTGACCATTTAAAACATACTTGGAACCTAGAGTTAGATCTTTACATTCGGTTACCAGTTAAACCGTATTTGGAGCCTATGTGTGAAATCTATTCATTCGGTCACAATTTAAAACATACATGGAACTTAGAGTTAGATCTTTACATTCGATGACCAGTTAAACCGTATTTGGAACAAATGTGTGAAATCTATTCATTCGGTGACAATTTAAAACATACTTGAAACCTAGAGTTAGATCTTTACATTCGGTGACCAGTTAAACTGTATTTGGAACAAATGTGTGAAATCTATTCATTTGGTGACAATTTAAAACATACTTGAAACCTAGAGTTAGATCTTTACATTCGGTGACCAGTTAAACCGTATTTGGAACCTATGTGTGAAATCTATTCATTCGATGACCATTTAAAACATACTTGAAACCTAGAGTTAGATCTTTACATTCGGTGACCAGTTAAACTGTATTCGGAACAAATGTGTGAAATCTATTCATTTGGTGACAATTTAAAACATACTTGAAACCTAGAGTTAGATCTTTACATTCGGTGACCAGTTAAACCGTATTTGGAACCAATGTGTGAAATCTATTCATTCGGTAACCATTTAAAACATACCTGGAACCTAGAGTTGGATCTTTACATTCGGTGACCAGTTAAACCGTATTTGGAACCAATGTGTGAAATCTATTCATTCGGTGACCATTTAAAACATACTTGGAGCCTAGAGTTAGATCTTTACATTCGGTGACCAGTTACACCGTATTTGGAACCTATGTGTGAAATCTATTCATTCGATGACCATTTAAAACATACTTGGAACCTAGAGTTAGATCTTTACATTCGGTGACCAGTTAAACCGTATTTGGAACCTATGTGTGAAATCTATTCATTCGGTCACAATTTAAAACATACATGGAACCTAGAGTTAGATCTTTACATTCGGTGACCAGTTAAACCGTATTTGGAACAAATGTGTGAAATCTATTCATTCGGTGACAATTTAAAACATACTTGAAACCTAGAGTTAGATCTTTTCATTCGATGACCAGTTAAACTGTATTTGGAACAAATGTGTGAAATCTATTCATTCGGTGACAATTTAAAACATACTTGAAACCTAGAGTTAGATCTTTACATTCGGTGACAAGTTACACAGTATTTGGAACCAATGTGTGACATCTATTCATTCGGTGACCATTTAAAACATACCTGGAACCTAGAGATGGATCTTTACATTCGGTGACCAGTTAAACCGTATTTGGAACCAATGTGTGAAATCTATTCATTCTGTGACCATTTAAAACATACTTGGAACCTAGAGTTAGATCTTTACATTCGGTTACCAGTTAAACCGTATTTGGAACCTATGTGTGAAATCTATTCATTCGGTCACAATTTAAAACATACATGGAACTTAGAGTTAGATCTTTACATTCGGTGACCAGTTAAACCGTATTTGGAACAAATGTGTGAAATCTATTCATTCGGTGACAATTTAAAACATACTTGAAACCTAGAGTTAGATCTTTACATTCGGTGACCAGTTAAACTGTATTTGGAACAAATGTGTGAAATCTATTCATTTGGTGACAATTTAAAACATACTTGAAACCTAGAGTTAGATCTTTACATTCGGTGACCAGTTAAACCGTATTTGGAACCAATGTGTGAAATCTATTCATTCGGTAACCATTTAAAACATACCTGGAACCTAGAGTTGGATCTTTACATTCGGTGACCAGTTAAACCGTATTTTGAACCAATGTGTGAAATCTATTCATTCGGTGACCATTTAAAACATACTTGGAACCTAGAGTTAGATCTTTACATTCGGTGACCAGTTAAACCGTATTTGGAACCTATGTGTGAAATCTATTCATTCGATGACCATTTAAAACATACTTGGAACCTAGAGTTAGATCTTTACATTCGGTGACCAGTTAAACCGTATTTGGAACCTATGTGTGAAATCTATTCATTCGATGACCATTTAAAACATACTAGAAACCTAGAGTTAGATCTTTACATTCGGTGACCAGTTAAACTGTATTTGGAACAAATGTGTGAAATCTATTCATTTGGTGACAATTTAAAACATACTTGAAACCTAGAGTTAGATCTTTACATTCGGTGACCAGTTAAACCGTATTTGGAACCAATGTGTGAAATCTATTCATTCGGTAAACCATTTAAAACATACCTGGAACCTAGAGTTGGATCTTTACATTCGGTGACCAGTTAAACCGTATTTGGAACCAATGTGTGAAATCTATTCATTCGGTGACCATTTAAAACATACTTGGAACCTAGAGTTAGATCTTTACATTCGTTGTCCAGTTAAACCGTATTTGGAACCTATGTGTGAAATCTATTCATTCGATGACCATTTAAAACATACTTGGAACCTAGAGTTAGATCTTTACATTCCGTGACCATTTAAACCGTATTTGGAACATATGTGTGAAATCTATTAATTCGGTCACAATTTAAAACATACATGGAACCTAGAGTTAGATCTTTACATTCGGTGACCAGTTAAACCGTATTTGGAACAAATGTGTGAAATCTATTCATTCGGTGACAATTTAAAACATACTTGAAACTTAGAGTTAGATCTTTACATTCGGTGACCAGTTAAACCGTATTTGGAACAAATGTGTGAAATCTATTCATTTGGTGACAATTTAAAACATACTTGAAACCTAGAGTTAGATCTTTACATTCGGTGACCAGTTAAACTGTATTTGGAACAAATGTGTGAAATCTATTCATTCGGTGACAATTTAAAACATACTTGAAACTTAGAGTTAGATCTTTACATTCGGTGACCAGTTAAAACGTATTTGGAACCAATGTGTGAAATCTATTTATTCGATGACCATTTAAAACATACCTGGAACCTAGAGTTGGATCTTTACATTCGGTGACCAGTTAAACCGTATTTGGAACCAATGTGTGAAATCTATTCATTCGGTGACCATTTAAAACATACTTTGAACCTAGAGGTAGATCTTTACATTCGGTGACCAGTTAAAACGTATTTGGAACCAATGTGTGAAATCTATTCATTCGGTGACCATTTAAAACATACTTGGAACCTAGAGTTATATCTTTACATTCAGTGACCGGTTAAAACATATTTGGAACCAATGTGTGAAATCTATTCGTTCGGTGACCATTTAAAACATACTTGGAACCTAGAGTTAGATCTTTACATTCGGTGACCAGCTGGCACAAGGTGGTTGTTGTAGTCAGGGTCATGCTTGCGTTGTTTAATTGTCAGAATCACATCCAGCTACTCTCTTAGCCGACGAACATGCACAGAAACGTCCAGTCTGGTAATCGAGGAAGGAAGGGTGATAAATGGGCCAGGCACCATTATTATCAATCAGGTGCTTTGTTCACAATGAAGGTTGGCTGCGATGGATCTCCAGCAATGTCTACCTGTCGCCTTGATTGTACTTTATGTCAGACTATTGTTCTTCCATCTCTTGATGTTATTTTCCCACTTTTATCGGTGTCTACCTCTTGCTGGTTTGCCTTTAACCTTACCCTCCAGTGAAGTTTTAATACATTGTTATTTCTCGTAATGTGGCCGAAAAAGAAAACAAGGTTAGACAAGATAAGACCACATTATTTATATGATTAGAATAATATAACTCCCATTGTCCTGTTATACATGGGTACAACATAGTTATATGTATATCCACATCTCCCGTGCCTATATTCGAATTTATAATCGCATGTTCACTGTCCAGACTCATGCGTTACATGGTAGTGGTAAAAATGTACACAAAATTTGCCAATTCTGATTTATTAATGCGTTGTTAATCTCGTTAGCTGTTAATACTGATTTCATGTTGTTGAGAACATTTATAGCCATTCTTATTCTCTTTTTGATTCTATGCTTCATATTCTGACATCATCTGCTATTAGATGTCTAAGATAGGAGAAACTTGTTACTTGTTCTGGTGTGTCCCCGTTTACTGTGATGTTCATTGATAACCTTCCCTTTCCACTGCTAATTATCATAGTGTTCGTTTTTAGGATGTTGCTTGCTAGCTTGCTTGTGTTCGTTGGCTTGAGCTCCAACGCGAAGTCCTGTATGTCGGATGAAGGCATCCTGTTGCCCAACATCAGTGTGATGTCATACAGGACCTGAGTTTTGCGTGAGTATCCGTTGTCCCATGTCTGGCTTATTGGTGTGCAGACTGGTGGTTCCTCGCCATACAGGCAGACACTCTCCGACTTCGGAGGAATCGGCGATCCTACTGACTTTATCTAAGCCACATTCTGCATTATGTCTGTTTACTTGTTCCACTAGGTTTTGTAACTATTGCTCGCTTTTTGCTAGTAATAAGATATCGTCTGCATACCTAAAATTGATTACGATTCTCCCATTGATCAAAACAATGTTTTCTCGTAGTGAATTTGAATAACGAAGACACAAACCATATATAGTACGATTTATTGCCTGGCACATTCGCTGCATCTAGTCAGGTACTTACTGCAGCTGTCACACAACATAGAGTAAAATAATTAGAATCATCGTTCAAGCTGAAATATACACATGTTCACATAGTAATATCAGTTGATTGCCATGGTAGTTTTAAACTGACTATCATGTCTGTCTTTTTGCACAAAATTGTCTTATGCAGGTGGATCATTATCGCCTCTGCAAACTTTGACAAACGACTATTGCTGTGTATGAAATAACACGCGAAAAGCGCTGTCACTATCAATGACATGATCGGTTTCCAAGACATGACGTGCAATGGTCGACCGCCGGAAGTTTATAATTGTTGTGTGCCACACTTCCCATGATCCCATCGCTTGTGTGTAGTTTCTTGTCAACCCAGTTTGGTATGTGTTCAAAAATCATAGTGTGTAACTGCCTCTCTGTTCGGCTAATGTAGGTAGATTGCACACCTGCATGTGAATCGGTAAATGCAATTAGATTGTGGCTTACAGCGAGGTAGATTCTTTTATTGCTGGGATTGGGAATAGGTGTGGTTCTGTACCTAATAACTGGAGTTGCAGCACAGAATGTTCGGCCAACTGCTGTAACGAGCCGGTCCTGTAGACGTTGCATTACGTCATCCCATCTACAGGACTGGCTCGTTACAGCAGTTGGCCGAACATTCTGTGTTGCAACTCCAGTTATTAGGTACAGAACTACATCTATTCCCACCCCAGCAATACAAGAATCTATCCCGCTGTACGCCACATCTAACTGCATTTACCAATTCACATGCAGGTGCGAGTCTACCTACATTAGCAGAACAGAGAGGCAGTTAAACACCAGGAGTTTTGAATATATACTACGCTGGGTTGACAAGAAACTACACACAAGCGATGGGATCATGGGAAGTGTGACACACCACAATTATTAACTTCCGGCGTCGTCCATTGCACGTCATGTCTTGGAAACCGGTCATGTCATTGATAGGGACAGCGCTTTTCGCGTGTTATTTGATACACAAAATAGTCGTTTGTTAAAGGTTGTAGAGGCGATAATGATCCACCTGTACAAGCCAATTTTGTGCAAACAGAAAGACATGATAGTCAATTTAAAACTACCATGGTAAACAACTGATATTACTATGTTAACATGTGCATATTTCAGCTTAAACGATGATTCTAATTATTTTACTCTATGTTGTGTGACATCTGTAGTAAGTACCTGACCAGAAGCAGCGTAATCTTCCACTGATGTTAAGTCCAGGCTGTTCTCCAACTTGTTTTCAAATTCTTTCTGCGTATAAGTTGAGTAGACTTGGGACAAAACGCATCCCTAACGCACTTCTCTTTTCATCTCTATGGGAGATCATCAATACCATAAAAGGCGCAGGACACATAGATGACGTTAAAATGCTTATGGGATTCACGTATCGATATTCCCATGGACTCTGATATTCCCTCCGTCAATGGTTTACGTGGTCGGTTTCTTCCTCTGCTTCCAATTGTTCTGTACATCATTGCTGGCTGGGATTTTCAGTCGATATACGCTGGAACAGATGTTAAATCGATATACTCTGGTGGAGAAGTTAAGTCGATATACGCTGGCGGAGATGTTAAGACGATATAGTTAGTTAAGTAGTCGACAGATCATCCTCATTGCACATCGAACCATTCAGTCAATAAGAGCTCTGATCATCTCCTCAGCAAATTCCGCAGCGTGTAGCGGCTACCCACACAAGTTCTGTGTTGGTTTATCAGTCTTCTTTGGCTTCCTGCGTAGTGTTCTTGTTTGGCCACCCCTCTTTTAATTTACTGTTCTTGCAGTCTGGCCATGGTTGTAGATTCACAGTCATCACTTGGTTCTCGCAAAAGTCTTACTTTTCGTAGAGCATTCAGAATGTTAGCCTGGTCCATGGCGCGTCCTCCCTCCACAGTAGCCTTACCCGTGAGCTTGTCATCCCGCGCATTTCCTTGTACTCCTGCATGCCCTGGCAAGAAGATGAAACTAATCATTGCCAGCCGAGACCGCTCCAGAGACAGCAACCATTCTCTTCGGATCCACCCCAGCTCTATCTTCTTGAGCATGCTCATTGAGTACCTAAAGAAACATGCCCTAGTGAATGTCTGTGTCTCGAGCCATGTTATAGCTTTACTTACTGCCATGACTTCCATAGTCAGGCTACTTGTGGTCTCAGCAAAAGCACCAGAGTCCTCCTTCACAATTCTCCCTCCGGCCCGAGCCGTAAAGGCCCATGAGCTTCTCACATGTCGGATGACTGACCCATCTGTGTAAATGACAGCATCACCGTCTAGCGAATTCTCGAAAATCAACGCTTGTAACTCCGCCTCCACAGCAGCCGGATTTTCTTGTCTGCATTTTCTGTCTAGTTAACGAAGATGTTAAGACAATATACGCTGGCGGGGATGTTAAGTCAATATACCCTGGCAGGGATGTTAAGTCGATATACGCTGGCGGGGATGTTAAGTCGATATACGCTGGCGGGGATGTTAAGTCGATATACGCTGGCAGGGATGTTAAGTCGATATACGCTGGCAGGGATGTTAAGTCGATATACGCTGGCCCAGATGTTAAGTCGATACACGCTGGCCGAGAAGTTAAGTCGATATACACTGGCTGAAATACTACGGAGGAAAGCACGTATAACCCTGTACGGAGTGCGATGATGATGATCTTCAATAATCACTAAACACTAAACACTTATGTTGTGAAATTCCACTGACCACTCCAGGGCTGTATAGTGAAAGCCCATCACTACAACTGCAGTTTGACCCCTGGCTACTGATGTGGCTACAGCCGTGCCAGTTACACTTTCAGTTCTCATCCGACTAGATCATCACATTGTTTGTTCTCCGGGTACTAAATTTGGTACTACCATCTATTGTTGTTATTGTTGTTGATGTTGCTTTAGTTGTTGTTGTTGTTGTTGTTTTAGTTCCTGTTGTTGCTCTTCTTCTCCTTCTTCTTCTTCTTCTTCTTCTTCTTCTTCTTCTTCTTCTTCTTCTTCTTCTTCTTCTTCTTCTTCTTCTTCTTCTTCTTCTTCTTCCCTTCTCTTCTTCTTCTTCTTCTTCTTCTTCTTCTTCTTCTTCTTCTTCTTCTTCTTCTTCTTCTTCTTCTTCTTCTTCTTCTTCTTCTTCTCCTCCTCCTCCTGCTGTCCTTTATCGCTCACTAGGGCAGTGGTTCTCAACCGGTGGGGAATTCTCCACACCCCCACTAGGGGGGAATTTTGGGGTTTCCAGGGGATCGGGGGAAATGAAGATTATTTCAAGATTGCGTTAATACAAGAACCGATTACTTAATCTTGTTTTTCCCTTCATACTTTACGGTTCTGTACGTCTCACCCTTCTAAAATTCATTTTTTAAAGTAAGTAGACCCACAAATCATGTTTTATGTGGATGTCTAGACTTGTTTTAGTATGTACTTCCATTATTACGTATAATGTGTAGGGACGGGAGGAGGGACCTTTAGGTAGAAAATACGAAAAAAAGGGGGGGATGACGTTCTGAAAATATGGTGAAGGGGTGCACGGGCCAAAATAGCTTGAGAACCACTGCACTAGGGCATAGGTCATCAGCCAAATCATATCATGCCGTCCTGTCTGTCGCCATCTCCTGAAGATCCCCCCTCCCTCCCCTAACCCTGTCAATATTATTCATGGATGTCTGTAATTCTCTTCACAGTGTGTTTATAGGTCTCCCGCTAATTCGTTTGGGGGGTTCCAGGCTAGAGAGTGTCCAATTATATTGTCTTAGATTTTCTCCTCGTGTGTCCCATCCTGCCCCAGCTGTATGTCTTCGGCTCCTGGATAACTTGAGCTCAGTGAACCGTGATTCTGTCATGCTATTATTCACATTATTCTGCGCTCGCGCCAGTTAGTGAATGTTTGTAGATTTTTAGTAGTTATTTTAGTTATTCTCCCTGTTTCTGAACCATACAGTGGTACCGATTGCTGTAGTTTTCCACATGGTAAACCCATCAGTGTACAACCAGTGACTGTCAGCCCCGTGCAGATCTACATACCCACTTCCGCATTTGTCGTGCTGCCCTTTTCTCGCCACACTAAACTACAAACCGGAAGCTTCTATTCTAACAAATGATGCTGATTCATTCAGTTGAAAGTCCTCGTTTTGGCCGGGATATAAAACAATGTCAGAGGCGGGTTCAACACCAGGGCTCATCGCTTGTCAAAGTAAGGTAAAGATTGGTTACCTATTCCTGCTTGCTCCCAGACACACAAAATGGGATGACCATATTGCTACAGAGACACATGGTAAGAAGCTATTGCGGGAATGTTCTTGTTGTTTTAGTCTAAAGGGAACTCATAATGTTGGTTGGATCCTTTAGTAGACTCTCTGACATAGCGGCGGTGCATGCTAGCCTGTTCACTGCTTCATCCCTCAGAAAACACACGAGTCCTGGCATAAAGATAAACTCAACTGTATGATCTCTATACCTCTGCAGCAATCTGATCAAATGCCAGATCGGTAAAGTTTTAAACAAGTGCTCACTGAATCAAATAGTTTGCAACTGGCACTTAGTGCCCAGTCCTTAAATGTACTATCTAATAGTTTATTTACCTGAATTCATATGGACTGTGCTCGTCAGTTATTATGAATTTTTCAAACTCGGGGGTTCCAACGGTACATTGACTCTGTCAGATAATGAAACAGAAGTATATTTATGTCTTACTAAATACCTGTATAATTTGGAGTAGACATATTTACTTAGTTTAGTTTAGCCGACGGATCAACATCACGGCATACGGGTGCAACCCATACATAAGTGCTCCGTTCTACTCCTAACTCAAGCCTTAATCCGGAGAATCTCAGCTCAGTGCACGAACTACGTAGCACAGGCAAGGATCCTTAAATACTTTGGGTAGATTGTTAACCCGACATTTTGCCAGGGCAGCGCCGTTAGGCTACTCTTTTTCGATTTCCAACTGCCAATGGATTTTTTACGTGAGCAACAATACACACGGGCGTCCGATCTCACTACCCAGAGACCAGGGGGAATTTTATTACTAGAACTCCACGTGAAATAATTCCGGCCCTCGCCGGGGCCTGAACCCGGGACCTCCAGCACTCGAGGCAGACACCATACCTCGAGACCACTCAGCTCCGTCAGATGTATTAACTAAATTGTTGAATGCTATTTACAGCAGTGAATATTTACTGAGAGATATGCTGAAATTTATTTTTATAGCTATACCAAAACGACCAGGAGCAACTGAATGGGAAGACTTTCGTACAGTTAATCCCATAAACTATGTCACTAAGCTTCTACTCAGAATTATAATGAGAGGAACAAGATCAAAAATTAGAATGGAAATTGGTGAGGGACAGTATGGATTTGTTGAAGGAAATAGTGTAATCAATGCAATATGTACATTCCGAACACTAACAGAAATATCAACAGACACAGAAAAACAAATCGTTGTGCTGCATAGATTATACCGAGGCATTTGATAAAGTAAAACATGATGAACTCATAGAAACATTGGAAGATATCAACTTTGATGTTGAAGATCTCAGATTAATAAAACAAATATTTACTGGAACCACGCAGCAGAAATTAAGGTGGGAAATAAAGAGAGCATTTATGAACAAATAAAGCTACGAGTACGACAGGGATGTGTTTTGTCACCGGATCTCTTCTCCCTCTATAGGGAAGTAATAATAAGAGAGATCTTAAGGAAGCCGGTAATACTAATCGGAGATTATAATATAAACAATGGTCAACTCCAACAAAGGCAAAAGTGACATTGTTCTCTTTGAATATTCATATTGTCAACACTCCAACACCAACTGTAAATCTGTGTTCAGAAGCTGTGGAGAGAACACAGGCAATGAATTACATGGGGATACGTTTTGATCGAAGCCTTGCTTATAATGAGTACATAGATCAGGTGATAACAAAGACCAAGCGGGGTTTGGCTGCGGGTGATGGCGGCAGAAAACTGTGAGCAGCGCCATCTATGTCTTCTCTACGAGGGGCTGGTCATGTCTGTTTTGGAGTATGCGATGTCGATCCTGCTCTCAACTGTAAGCAGATAGAAAGGATGGAAAGGATACAGAACGAAGCTATGCGCATTATTCTTGGATGTACAAGAGATACATCATGCAGGGCGATGCGATACCTTCTTGATTTTCGAACTATTGAAGACAAAATACAAATTTCCAGAGCACGTGCCTACCTCAGAGATAACGCAAACACACAACATCCACTGCATAGTGAAATTAGGAAGGTGAAGG